>VZRH01002255.1:1358307-1380214 GCA_013397555.1 Urocynchramus pylzowi
ACCTGGCGGCCACCGCCGGCAGCGGCCCGGGCTCGGCCCCGCCGCGGAGCCCCTCACGGCCCGGGGGCTGCGAGGGCTGCGAGTCCCAGCTCCCTCCTCCAGACCCCGGCGCCGAAACGCGGAGCGTGTGTCGTGGTACCTTTGTTTCTGTGCGATTACAAAAGCACACCGGCCCCCCGGACGACAGAAGTGCGCGGCCCGCTCTGGCGCTCGGCGAGGCGAGACCTCTGCTCCCCGGGCGGGCAGCGCAGCCCCTCGCGGGGGCTGCTGCCCTCGAGCCCGGCGAGGCTCCCAAACGAGCCAGCACTGCCATCTGCGGCCTTTCCTCCCCACCACGCCATGTCAGAGGTTAAGAGCAACTAAGAAAGACCGACGTTACTCCAATTTTGTCTGTAAGAAAGAACTACAGTATGGATGTTTTGAAAGGAGGTTCTGACACAATGAAGAGCCTGTTTTGTCATGTATATGAGTTTCAGACACGATTTCCCCCTTCCTCAAATGAAAGGGGAAGGTTGTACCTGTACATAATCTCTACAGCTCTTTTATCAATCAACAGGGGTTTTTGCTGCCAATGAAAAAAATGCTCTTTGATAAAAAAAAAAAGGCAAAGCAATCTTTTTCTAACACATTAAGTTAGAAATCCCTAAAAACCCCAAATCAAACCAGCAATGTCCTACAAGCAGCAGCCAGCACCCAAGAGAATGAACATAGCAGGTGGCAGTGACCAAACAGACCATTTAATACAACCTAAGTGTCCAGTAAAAACAAACCCCAAACCATAGTTGTTTTGTTTTTTCCACATAAAGAAATACCAGGTAATAATCTATTTACCTTATATTTCAAAATCTTTGTTAGATTTTGAAATCTAACCAAGCATCGGAAAGAAAATCCAACACTTTCTCTTCATGTAACTAGCCAGCTTGGCCACTTCAAAAATCTCATATTACTGCTAGTTAACCAACCATGTAATTCTAATTTGTTATCACAGAGCAGGTACTGTACATGCTTATTTAGTCCATCCACATGACAGGGTAATTTGTAGTTATATAATTTCATGGTAATTATAGTTGGAATTACTGTGTACAAACTGGGCATTTCCAATGTAATTATCAAAAACTAGAGGCTCAGTATTGACATGATTAGTGGAACCCTCACAAAACAAAGTATTATGTAAGAGTGACTTGGAGGTTGTTCCTTTAGCTTTGTAATCAACAAGAAACAACAGTGCAGAAACACAGAGAAAGAAGCCAATATTCTGTGGTGTGGGTGGCACTTACCTCCCATGAGGTGATTAAAGTTGTTGATTCTACTCACATTTCTGATCAAGGATGACACAACTGTCCAAATGTTACTCCTCCACTGTAAAATTTTAGTGGATAAAAATTATTTTCATGTTAGACTTTAACTTCTGGATTTGAAAACAGACACCAGTACTTACACCCTTCTTTCTGCTATATTAATTACCACACAGTGCTTGGTTTTTACCTGTATCACAGACACAAGAACACAGAGGTAGCTGTGGAAAAAAGCAGCTTCAATATCCGAGACACAGACATGTCACTGCTGCATCTGCCTCATTTTTGTACAAGTGTCCAGGAATTAAAGGGCCTATCAGGCTACATAAATTCTATAAACTGTTTCTCCCCAGTTATCTTCAGTTTGCAGTTCATGGTCTCATTTCAGAGAGTTAATTCAGGGGAGCAACTCCCAGGGTTAGAGTATTTGAAGCCCAAGAGATGGTGCTGTCTTCGTGTGCAGAGATGGTTAAACCTTTGTATGAACATCTGGAAATGAAGCACTGGGCATACACAAATTTGCAGAATATCAATTCAAGTATGCCAATAATATGATCAATACAAATAAAAGCTACAAATTGGAAAATTCACAACCATCTCAGGGTTGAAAATCCATAGCAAACAACAAAAAAGTATTCTCAAAGTCTGCTTATTATGGACAAAGACAAGATACCATGTGTGAACTTAGTCTCATCAGCAAGGATGGAAAAATACCTGGCATAAATTAACTGGAATGCAGTATTAAACTAGAATTATTTCACTACAGCTCCTCATCTCATACAGATATTCTACCACACTCACCATGACATGCTGCAAATGCATACCAATGGTTGCAGCAGCGAGCCAAAATGAGTGTACTCAGTCAAGATCCTGGAAAACTGACAGCCAGGGAAGACTGAAGGAGTGGTGAGGAAACAGCAGCTCCACAAGGGTATTTAAGTCCCTCCTTCATGAACCTGTTTATTGTCCTAGTAATGTGGCCTATGTTATTGCAAGTAGTTTTTAATAAAAAATTAAGTGGGAAAGATGATCTGTCCGTGAAAACTTTGAAGAAATAGCTTAATGCTCAATTTGTTTGATATTGTAAAAAAAACAAAATCACACATTGTTGTAACTGAAAACAAAAGCCAGCTGGCTGGGGAGAAAATGCTATAAGGGCACAACTACAAAATGAAAACCAAGATCTTTCTAAACAGCAAGCTCCCAACCAAAAGATGGAGAAGAGAGAGCAGAATGCTGTGCTGGAGGTTGCTCTGCCCTGATTCAGTAGAACAACTGGATGTTAGTTACAGCTGTTTTCAAAAGAGATGGTTGAAACTAGCCTGCAGCAAACTTTTTCCTATTTGCTTTATTTCTCTCAGACCTTTCCTATGTGTGTGGTTTCCTTCTCCTTACTCCCACTCAACCTGCAATGTTCTATTTCCTGGCTCCAGAAGTAGCTGCTAGTATTTTGGCAATGCAGCCTCTGCTGCGAAGCACATAAGAAGCCCTGTAGGCAACGCTCACACGGAAGTTACACACCAAGGAACACAAGAGGCAGGGTGAGCGAGAGAAGGCAGCGCGATGCTTTCCAGCACTGGACAGATCCCTAAGAAACCAGTTTATCAAGCCACCAAATTACATTTCAGCTCAGAACAGAATGTAAAAAGATTTTTCAACATTTAAACTTGAAACCTATCCAATGTAGAACTCCTGCTGTAGAAGGTGGCAAACCCAAGCAAACTGGTGTGTGCAAGTTTTACCTCAGGGTTTTCCCTTGCTGTGGGGTGCTGTGGGAAGGACCCTGGTAACCACCAAGGGAGAAAATGAAACCTTTCAGACCAGGAGCTATGCTGATATCCTTATTGGCAACAGTGACTTTCCTGAGGAATAAGGCACCAAGTAACCCATAGAGGCTGCTACCACTAACCATGGGGCTGGGCTTTTTTATTTGAAACAGCAAACAACCTTGTATTTTGGGTCTGATGCTCCCTTGCTCTTAATGACCCCATTCTCTAGATCCAAACAAACAAACCCCTTACAATTGCATCTTTGTTATGATTGCAAGCCAAATCATTGCTTTTACATCACCTCGAAGAGAAGGCATTAAAGACCTCCAGGGAAATGAAAGAGCAGCATCTGTTCCTGGGCAGACCCGCAGCCAGGAGCGAGCCCCTGACGGCAGCTGCCCGGCAGGCACCGCCACCCCCGGCCACGCCGCTGCCCGGGAGGCTCCCGGCCCACAGGACACCAGGGCACAGCCGGGGTGGGTGACAGCCCGGCTGCGGTACCCACCGCAACCTGGAGGGTGCTCTGAGGCCGCTTCTGCGGCACGCAGGCGACAACTCCCGGGAGCTAAGGGAGTGCAGCGCTATAAATAGAGCATTCCCAGAGCCTCCACACGCACTGTGCCACTCCGCTGCTTTAACTCTTTTATCAACGCCGCGCACAAACAGCAGAGAAGACGCAAAGCCGGCAGGGACAGCGCCTGTGCCGCTCTCACCCACAGCCCCCAGAGGAGAGCGGGCTCAGCCGGAACAGCAGGGCCACGGGCTGTGAGGCCCGCAGCACCACAAGCTGCCATCCTGTTTCCAAACTCACTGCGGAGCTCTGGCACCCTCCAGTGCGCCACAGCCCAGCTTCTGTGCAGTTCCAGCACTGTCCCTGTCACAGCAGAGCCTGGCAGCCAACAGCATGGCCAGCGCTCAGCCAACAGCACTGCCCTCGGGCTACACACACGGCATGGAGGCTCACATGGAAACCACGGACACTGGACACCCCAGGCCCAGCCACAAAGGCCACTTCTTCACTCAGGGACATGGCCAGCCTGCCAAGGGGCAGCAGTGGGGAGCTGCAAACACAGGAACTGGGCATCACTTACCAAGAGCTTGGCAAAATACAGTGCCATCCCCGCTGACAGAATGACACACAGGAGAGGCTGTCCCTGCACCAGGAAATCCTTAAAGAGGAACGAAGACACTGCACCTGTATTTCACCTGAGAGGCTGGAAAGCTATCAGAAGAGGAATTAATTTTCATTACCTGGTTAAATTCTATCCCTGCCAAACCACTTGCTCAATCTCTAGCTAAGGCAAAAGTAAAGCTTTATTTCACACCTGAAAAAAAGACACACACCAAACCATGAGGTTCAAGAAGTTTGACTGTACCTGCAAAGCTGATTAAGGAACTCTGCCAGAGTGAATCTCAGATCTCTTGACACCCAGCCCAACTACTCCCTCTTCTAGACCCTACTAACAAGGGACCTGTCACACGCTGTTTTAACTCTCAACCTTGGCACTACAGAAGGACCTGGCTCCTTTGAGAGGAGCCCGTACAGCAAATCCATAAATGATGCTGCTCATACTGCCATGAAAATGTGAGAATTTCAGATGGTATTCTCCAGCAAGGAGCTGAATGATTATCTCAGAACCCCTTCATAGGAAAACATGATCTTTTCCTGGAGCATTCTATTTTTTCTCACAATACTCATGCATGATAAATACTCTCAGGCGTCAGTTTACTTAATTTGCTTTCAGGACAGAGCTTGTTATAACCATTTCAGACTCAGCATCAAATCTATAATTCTTCACAGAAACAAGCCTGTCTGCCTCAGTATTTATCCACTGAAGATTTTGTTCTCTCTTTTATCATCCCCCACAATGACTTACAGCTATATTTCCTGCAGACAACTCTTGCACAACAAGTGTAGAGAGCCACCCGCTCAGATCCTGTACCTCTCCCTTTCCTGTTTACACTACTCCTTCTCAGAGAAAATGCCTGCCTATGCTGCCAAAATAGGATGTTTGGTAACAAGGCCTTGCCCTTAGCACTGGCAGAGCGCTGGAAGGTTCCCCAAATGAGTGCGTTTCTGAACCAGGCACATATTGCCTCAAAAGAACAGAATTTTGTGTTGCTATGTGATACTTTTGTGGTGTTACATCAGCATCCTTCTTTTTCACCCACTGTGCTATCAGAATGTCACTCCAGGAAAGAGAGTATGAGGAAAAATCAGTGAAAACCACTGTTAGGGAAGTGAGGGATGGTGAAGCTCAGAAACATGGGCGAGATGCTTGTCTTCCCATGGGATTGATAGCCCACACTTCAGCAACGCACAGAGCAGCACAGATACGAGGATTAAAGGTGGGAACAAAACAAACATCCAAGCTTTTAAGTGGGAGATGCAGGAGCACTGAACGGGAATGTTTCTGAGAGGACTGAAGGCAGTTGCGACAGTTCTGGACTGGTCTCTTACAGCAGCCAGTTCCTTTCAGTGGAGAGTACACACATGCATATATTACTTTACCTTTTTCCTCCCCTTTTTTGTTCTTTGGTTCAGGTTCCAGCCTAGTGGAAATGCGTTGTAAAATCCCCTGCTGGGCTACAAGTCTCCTTTTCAGTTCAATTAACGAGCCATAAATAACACGATGAAGGTGTCAACAAAGAGCGTAATTTATCATAACTTGTCAGAGCAGCGATTCTTGGGAGGAGAACGCTCATTCACAGTCTGGTGTAACACACAAAGATTTATTCCTTGCCTGGTACCTCCCTCTACTCCCTTGGCGTGCCAAAATTTATCTTGTGCTGCAACCCTCACAGGTGTACCACTTTGACAAATATGCTGTGAAGTCTGGTATTCATCACAGGCAAGTCTTTGTTGGGAAGGAGGCCGGCAAGAAATAAATTTGTTTTAGAAAGAAGGTGCTTGTGATTCAATGTGCTCAGGGGTATGGGGAGAGGCAGACAGGCTCATTATTTTTAACCTCTCTGTGTCTGCAAGAGAAGAAAACGAGGTAATGTAGTTGATGTGACATTACAGTTCCTGACTTCATTACTTGCTGCCTGGTTAAACAAGCACCTAGGCAATTACTACTACTGCAGTCTTGCTTAGCTTCGCTTTTGCCTCACACTTGCTTCCAATATGAAGGGCAATTGATGGCTGCCAGTGCATTTTATGGAGGGGAATTTTGCTCATGGCCAAGTTCTTTACATAAATTAAAATTCATCAGCTCAAAGGCGGTTCTTACAGGGCCCAACTGGATATGAAGCTACTAAAGCCATTTTGGACACCCAAGGCAGCACTGTAAGACAGCAGACTGAGGCAGAGGAGAGTCTCTCAAACAAGATTGAGAGCTGGCTTTATCCCTATGCAAGGGTAAAAAGCTAAATCAGTCTCACTGCTCCAGATTTACACCACTTCAAAACCCACCTGCAGTTTTGTGTCTTCCTTGTGAACATAAAGTGCAGCATTTACTGAATGTGGCCTGAAATGGAGACTCATAGATCCAAACTGGAATTTTCAGCATGCATGAAGGCAAATTCAGCTGCACCTGAATTGGATGTCTGCAACAAGGCACGCTGCCCATAACAGTCTGAACCAGCCATGAAGACTTATTATTGCCAACAAGTAGAGTTTGACATTCTGAATACAAACTGGCACAATTCTACCAGCACTGAGACTAAAGGTGACTAGAAAGTAATTCCTTTTTAGAGTGCTAATACAAAAAGCCCTCCAAACTGTCATTCTGGAGTGGTACGTGCCTAGCAGTCTTTTAAGTGTGATACAGAAGGAGAAGCAGAAAGCTCAACAGTACAACTTAAAAAAATCCCTCAAAACTACCTTGACATGATAGAAATATTTTCTGGGAAAAAATTCAAGACCAAAGCATTTTACTTCTTGATCTTTGGACTGACCAAATAATGCTCTGACAATAAACGTCAACCCCCTAACCTGTTATCCTACAGGTTTGCAAAGTGGGCTCCCTCACCTCTCTGAAGAACATGCAGCTTGCAAGCAGAGGCCCTTTCTCAGCAAAACTGTCCATTTCTTTTAGAGCATTGAAACCCTTATAATTTAATACAGTTCTGTTAATTTTGTTCTTTTGTGATTGACCTAGTGCTACCAGAGTGTTTTTATTAAAAAAAGAAAACTAGCTTTGTAGTGGCTGCAAAAGCCAAGCACGGAGAAAGGCTCAGGCAGCCTAGAATTGTGCACTTGCAAGAAACTTTCATCTGCCTTTTCCTTTTTTTTCTTAAGAGAAAGAAAGAAGTTTTGAAATTTGGAGCTGACAGTGTCTTGGTTCAAGAAACACCTAATTAGCATAACAGCAGCAACATGCTAAACAAATTAACTGCTGTGGGGTCACAGTGGCCTCCCACTGACACAGATCCCAGCAAGCATTTATTCTGCTTTGTTCTAAAGGTTGCCCTGGTTTGTTTGAGTCTCCACTTCCTCACATAATTTACTACCAGTATCCTATAAGACAGAGTCGTTCCACATTAAAAATATTTCTAAAAGTAAGTAAATCTAAGAAGTTGGATGTAGCTCCTGGTTCTTACCTAACACAATTTAAAAATCACTTGGCAGATAATTTCTGGAGAAAAATTGCTTTCCAGTGACAGAGTAAGGGCATTAGCTCCTTATGCACCTCTGATAATTCATTG
This sequence comes from Urocynchramus pylzowi, assembly GCA_013397555.1. Taxonomy (NCBI): domain Eukaryota; kingdom Metazoa; phylum Chordata; class Aves; order Passeriformes; family Fringillidae; genus Urocynchramus; species Urocynchramus pylzowi. Next base: position 1,366,022 of record VZRH01002255.1, read on the forward strand.
TTAGGCCATTTTCACCACAGTACAAGCACCTCAGTCTCATTTTGCACAGGGCAAATATGCTCCATGTTAACATATGAGAACATGTAGGATACTGAGCAAGGATTTCTAAAGAGAGCAAAAAAAAACCTCCAAAAAATGCCTCATTGCAAACTGCTCGAAGACACAATCTGCAAAAATATTTGGATTTGCAGGATATACATCAGGTTTATGTAAATATGCACAGGGATAAACATGTGAAGGATATGTACCAATGCCTTTAACTGGAAAAAAAAGCCCCACCGTTCTAAGAAAACCTTTTGATCAGAGCATGTTATCTCTCAGCCCCCTGTCAGACTTAATTAAGGGAAGCACATGCACAACACATGCAGGGCTTAGGTCCCAGCATGCCTGATACAGCTCCAGAGGTGGGTGGCAGATCAAGCTTTAGGCCACTTCTCTCTCCTCCTTGATCCTGGTGCTGACTGGAGTCCAAACTGACTCTTGCCAGAAGTTACAGTTGTGGCTGGCACAAAAACAAGAACTGTATTTCATTTAAGGGTTGGAAAATACTTTCCATTCTATATTGGAAGAAAGATGAAAGCCTTGAGAAAGTTGCAGAAGTGCTTTCGTAGAACAGTTGACAGTCTGGTAGCCTAAGCAGATACCTGAGACAAAGGTGCCAAAACAAGCAGAGCTGGGCCTTGAACTTCACCAGCTCACATCCTAAACTGTCCATAGCTAGAGAGTCAATTACCACCTATATTTAACCCAGTGAAGGATTAATCATTATTTCAAGTGGTTTATTCCCCAAATCAGACTGAGTGGGAGCAGAGCTCGTGCTGATTTAAGCACATCTGTTCCCCCCAAACCCCAGAAATCTCACCATACTCTCAGCTGACAGCATCCTTCCTGTCTTTCTGGTTGCACAGCACTGACTAGTCCTTGTGGAAATACTCAAACTCCTATTTTAGGCAACGGACGCTGCATTTCAGTTAAAACAAGATCTGTAGAACTTGGGCTCCAAACTGAAAATTTCTTAGAGTAGGCTTTCTTGCACTTCTTTTTTTTCCCAAGTATACTAAGAAAGCTAAAATGTATTAAGAATAGTATTTATCAATAGACTATCACTAGATTTATCAATATCAGTTTATCTTTTTATCAGACCACAGGTTATGATGTGAAGCCAGTGCCTAGAAATTAAGTATTGTCTGTTATCTTACATCAACATTCTAGGTATATTGACCCATGAAAAATAAAATCACATTTGCAAGAAAAAATAATGTACATTTACACACAGTTATTTGCTTATATACATGTACTTGACAGGCCATTTTGTAAAAGCTGAAACAAGTTCCTGTACACATCATGATTTCTTTGAGCTCTATGTATCTGAACTCATCTCCTCACTTCAGCACAGCAGGAGCAAATACATTTACTTGTAAAACAAAGGCAGACCTGTTTGGAGGTGGACACAATAATCAATCCACTTGCCACAGAGGCAGTAAGTGTTCGTTTACCATTATATGACCTGTAGCAATACATATTATGGCTTTTGCCAGCAGGAGCCTGGCCAGCTGCAGCAACCACAACTCTTGTCAGCAATCAGTCACAATCATCCTTGGCAACTTTTTGTTTGCTGCTCAGTAAGGTGACTTTAAACCAGCAGGATGGAACATTTTTCTGGAGACCATCCTTGAGTTCTAAGTGCTAATGTTGATGCTCCTCCAATTCAGCATTTACCATTAAAGTTCCCTATAGACTTCCTCTCTTGCATTCCCACTCCTAGTTCAACTTGGTGCAGTGTGAGGAAGGCAGCCCTACCTCAGAGCAGGAAGGAAACCCTCTCTGCTGGCAGGGCCTGCATTCTGTATGGCTGACATATCCAGAAGGGCTCCAGAGAACACTAAACTCATTTGGAGTGCTGTAAGGGAGCTTACTAAATTGAGTAAGGAAGTTACTAAATTGAGTCTAAGATGATTTATTTGAAGGAGATCACAAATTTTTCCTTACAGTACTGGAGGCCTGATTCCCCATCCATAATGCCAGCAGACCTGGCAGATATTGCTACAAATTTTTAAGAACTGTTTAACAACTTAATTCCTATATATTTACTAACAGAACTACTATATTAGAATGTGCAATTTTTTCTTTTTTTTATACTATTAACCCCATCCACGGTTTGATGACAGACAGAATCCATTAATCATGCCATCAAGAGCCAAGCATCTGGAGTTAGTAAACAACACAGGCTGGGGCAAGGCCGATCAGCTGCTGCACTAATTACTTCTTGAATGTCTGCTGTAAGTTTCTAATCTAGCATTTTTCCCCCAAATACATCACCCACCTTCAGGGGAGGAAAAAAGTATACTTCTGCTCAATTATAAGCTTCTGGTAATCAAGTAAAATACTCTGTGCCCTACCATCAATGTAGGTTTTACTTGGGCCTCTTCCAATCACCAGCAAGACAAAAGAAAGCAAGACAGGCAAAACACCTGATTTGGGCTGTGGTGCATCACTATGTGCACTTCTGCAGACTAATTACAGCAGTACAGTTGAGACTGGGTCCATTCCCATATTCACAAGCCTCATTTACAAATTACAGCTTCTCTAGAAAGCCGTGCAGTAATTCCAACAAGCCACTTGCTAATCATAACTCCTCATTTACTATAATTAAAAAAAAAAATCCAGCACAAGAAGGTCTGCAATCTACAGACTTTTGCTATAACTAAAGTGCTCAGGCACATGACTACCGTTCTAGAGGCTCTAAAACCACTAAATATTGCAAAACTAATTCATCTGAAGCCTCAGATAAAGCCTTGGCATTTTTACTTTCTTGACTGCATTTACATTTTTAATGACTAAGATTTCAATAGATTTTCTTATACTCTATATATAAACTCTTTATATAATTTTCAATTAAGAAATGAAATTTATAAGGAGTAGTTTCAATTATTTTATTGTCTCATATAACATCTATTAAACATGTTTTTCCCAAATACCAACTCAGTCTTATCTCACAATCATGCCAAGGAGTGATTTTAATTTTATTTTGCTTTTAAGAGTGTTTAAATGAATGCTTCAGCTCAAGGTTGGTTTTTGGGTTTGGGTTTTTTTTTTCCTTCTCTCTCTTCACTGATAATAATCAAAGACCAGTCTCAGATATTTTATTTACAAATCCACCTCCTTCATGAAGCACAGAATCAGGTCATGGTCTCTTGCTTTCTTCCAGCTACCTCATCAGTCCATGGTTAATTGGAGCACCCAAGTCTTCTCTTCTCCCACCCCCAGTGGTGCCTTGTCAAGAGCTGGGGGAGTACCTGGTCCCTGGCATTATTTGCCTGTCTGAGCTCATTGGAATCTGATGCAGGGAGAGCTCTGCTGGCAGGGAACAATGCTCATGACCACAGAGGAGTGCTTGCTACATTTTTTTCCTGTCATTATCTAGAAAAGACAATTACTTAGAAATTGAAACTATGGAGACTCATATTCATTTACTAATGTGGCATTTACAAATGTTACACAATAAAAGCTTACAAGTGACATGCAAGCATGTGTAGAAGTGTGGTATTAAAGCCCTTATGATCTCTCCTCTGAGGTTTACAGTTACAAAGCCCATCTCAATTCTCCTTGAGGTCAAGATGCTTCAAGCTAATCCACATCATGTATTTTTCAGTTTTTCTGAGTTATGAATGTTGATGCCAATATTAAGACTGAATGCTAAATTCCCTTAACAAGTAATCATCTGTGAAATGTTTCCCTGCTCAAACAACGTATTGAAAATGATTTTGTAAGGATAATTTTTTTCACCTACACTGTCAATGCAGGAAAAAAGAGGTATTTTTTTCTAAGTGACACCTAAGGTACAAAGCAGGAGCAAAAAAAGGGAGGAGAGAAACATATCTAAAAGTCTTGAGAAACAACACATGGGTATGTTATCCTAGGGCCTCCTGGCTTATCATTGGACAGATCCATCCAACTGATCAATCCTAGCATTATCTGCACAAACAGTAAACATACACCAGACCCAGACACACAGTCCCTAGCACATGAATTATGTACCAGTCCTACACTGGCTCCAATTAGACAACTGAAACTTTGGAAAGGTTGGAAGGGTCAGATTCAAACTATCTAAGCATGAACTTTTTAGGAGGATAAAAACTGTCTGGGGAAGAAGAAAATGTTGGCATGCCAGGAAGACATGTTTTTACTAGCTGGACTGAGTCTTCTGTCAGTATTGTTTAGGAAACAGTCACTCAGTAGCAATATTTCACAATAATTTTACAGTGTCAACAGTCTAAAGGTGGGACAGGCCACAAGCAGAATGAATAAAGAGGAGAATTCAGATGATCACAAATTGGAGAGTGATATGAAATGAATGGTAATTCAGCAAGGATGAAGGCAAAATGCTCAGCTTAGGCGGTGTAAGCAGACACAGAGGGACTCTGGGGAGGATCTGCTTCTAAAAGCATCTGAAAGAAAGGTGCTGCTTGGCTGGAAAGATCTCAGAGGAGTAGGAAATATGGACATCAGGAAACTCTTTGATTCATGGTCTAGATACCACAAGACTAGATAAATATTACATGAGCCTCTGAATAATTGAGAGCTTGCCAAAGGGTCATCACCTTTTCCTCCTTGACACCTGAAGACAGCACTACAAGTACTGAGCCTGAACTTCAACAGAGCAAATTTTCATCAGATGTCAGAAATACCTGGCATGGATCACCTGGACAATGACAGACTGCCCATCTCTGGAGCTCGTGTGGGCACACGTCTGCTCGTCAGACCTGGAATGATTTCCAGATGAAGTTGATACATTCAGGCCTAGGAATGGCTATGGTGACCTCCCAAGGTACCTCCTGAGTGTACTCACTATTACCTTTTGTTTGCCATGGAAAACATCACTGAAGAGAGTAATAACCTACAAATGATGCTAAAATCACTGCATCTAAATACATGGCTTATTAGAATAGAAATGGCTTTGATAAGTATCTCAGGGATCTAAACAAACAACCCAGAAGGTGTTCTATCAGCCACTAACTATTAAAACTAAACAAAGCAAGCAGATGCTCTGTATCTTGCAAAGGAATTAGTAATTAAGACCATGGCCTTCCAGCCATGTGCAGGACCAATTATTCAATTACCCATGGCCAACTGTGATCTAACTAACAGTAGATGGATTTCCTGCTTTATTACACACAGTACCACAAACTCCATTTGCTCTAACGCTCCTTCCTTCATTCCTCCTCATGTCATTGGGCAGTTTTAGCTCTGTACATCTCTACTCCCAATCCATCCCAAAAGCTATTATAAACACTCAAACCATTGTTAATAGTAACAGGACAATTAATAATGTTTCCATACACCTACAAACAAATAGAAAGCAGACAGGGCACAGACATATCTATCTAGAAGTTGTGCAACTCATTTTTTCAGCTGAAAAGTATCTCCATCAGTGGTGTAAATAAACAAATCAGAACCCAGCTAATTTTTACAAGAACAAGGGATGAAAATGTTGTACCAAGGCTCTCCTACACTCTTCCTTCCAGCAGCTTAATGATGTTAAGCACATGAGGATAACTCCTTTTGATATGTGGGGGCTGCCACTTTTGGAGCTGAATTCCAAGCCGGTGGCATCAGCAGCTTTTGAGTGGCTGCGATGGATCCCATAATGACGAGAAAGGAAAAATCCTAAAACAGAAGTGGATAACTGTTGAAGGTACTATAAAAGCTAAACACAATATTTTTGAAGTGCTTCTTAAGCCAAGGACAAGAGCTGTCAACATTTTCAAAGGCACCCTTATAATTTTTGCAAGTACTTTAAGAGCTTGAGTCCCACAGAAAATCAATGGGACTTGGTGTTGTTTGCACAGCCTCATTCAATTCAAGTTAAATCAAATTAACTAAAGTGAAAATTACTATGTATTAAAGATCATTGAACTCTTTGAAAGACTCCTCATTCAGAAGCAAAGTGGCTTTCATTAGTTCTCATTTTAATTCGTTTTGCAAGTGTTCATTTTGGCAGAACATCAACCTTCAGACTATTTGTCCCAAAAGCACAAAGACTCAGATTAGAACCAAAAGAATAAGAATAGAGGTTCACAAAGCTCTTAGCAAAAGCAAACAAATATTGCAAACAGTAGTTTTATCAAAGACAACATGGCAATTACTAGCTAGATTGTCTTCCTGGGCTGATATCACACCCCCAAAACTCAAAACAACAACAACAACAGAAAAAAAAACACCAAACAAACAAAAAAACCCAACCACCCCACTGAGAAACAAAAACAAAAAAAACCCCAAAAATCAACTGAACAAACAAGTCCTGCACACGTGCTGCACATTTGGAATAAAAGCAAAATCCACACACACACACACATTTCCCCTTATGTCCTGAATACAATTTTTTTCAAATGCAATTAAACTTTTTACTGCCAAGTTGAACCTTGAAGTCCTGAATGTCTGACAAGGTTTTTCTTCTGAGTATCATCCATAGGAAGGGAAGGAAGGGATGGTAAGCTGGAGGATGGTGTAAGTGATGTCTGAAGTAACAAGTGAAGTGACAGTAAGATGTCTCTAAATGTTTAAGTGAAATTGTCCCATAGGTATTTGCACTGCAGGGGTGTCTTCACCTTGTGAGGATGGCAACCTCAGTTCTCTGGGCAACAAAAATGAGCAGAAAACAATCAACACCTCAGTCCCAAGGAGCCAAAAGCCTCCCAGGATGAGGTAAGAAGAACACACAAAAGCAGAAGTCTTTACCTTCTGGTGCAGAATCAGACTTCCTTCCTGCACTTCAGTGATGTGAGTGATCCTACTCTTAGTAGTGAACTACAGGAAGCCCACAACTTGATTTTGAGACATTTTTTTTGGCATTCCTCTTCAGAGAGGACCAGCAATAAATACAAAGTTACACTTTCAAACATTCAAAGGAAAACATTTTTTTTCTAACTTGCTTAGAAAAAACAGTCAGGTGGGACCAGCTGAATGACTATGCAGTGATTTGAAGGGGAGCACTGGGTAATTCTATATCATGTGTTAGATATGATCTTTACTTCACCAAGCAAAAAGAAAATACACAGCAGAAAATGTGGCCCACCAACTGTGGGTCACAATGATAACAGCACTTAAAATATTGACACTTCTAAAGCCAAGGTAAATTAAACAGCAGGTATTATTGCATGAAAACGAGAAGAGAAATGTTTCTCTATGTGTCTCCAATTGCACAGAAAGAACCAAAGAACTTCCTTTTGTGCCCTAAAACTGTGTGTCTTAGTAGTGGTGCAATGCAAATTCTCAAACCAGTAGTCAGTGTAGTAAAACCAGCCAGGTCTCAGGACTCTGTTTTGCCAACAGGCACTGCAGCAGAGAAGTATCCCTCTTTTAATGGGGGTTATCATCACACAGCACAGTCTCACACGCCTGGGAATTCAGACTGAGTTAAGATCAGCCCACTTTGTTAGTGCATAACCTATTTGAAATTATTTTGGTTGTACCAAATCTACCCAAGTTAGAACTTACATTAATGATGCTGAAAATTGCAACTTAACTGAATAACATGGAGTAAGAGATTTTTCCAAAAATAACCTCCCAGTCTACATGTACAATCTGCAGTAGCTTAAGATGCCAAAATCCTCATAAAATATATATTGCACATGGAAAATCCAGGAATCTTGTTTCACAACTACTTGACAATGACTTCATAAAACAAACAATCACAAAACTGATCAGGACAAATTGCACATGCATGATTTCAAGTTTCAAGCCTATCTGAAACACAGCTATTATGTTGCCTTGCTGCTTTATTACCTCTGTCTAAACACTGATGTATCTATTATGCTATTTTTTTTTTCATTAAACCTGAGCCATATTACACCTTTTCCTTAGTAGGGACGAAAAGAACCTACTTAATAAAAGAAAAAAAAAAAACAAACCCAAAAAACAAAAAACCAAAGCGCCCAAAGAAGCCCCAAAGAAACAAGTGCCCCAGGGCCTCAAAGCCGAATTTCCAGGTAAGTCGTCTTATGTTCCTAGCCAGAAGGAAAGAGGAAGCAGAAATATCCAGTGAAATATGCACAGCCAAACAGAATGAAGAAAAATCCCCCCCAGCTAAAATTAAGAAAAGAGCAGAGATGTGGAGAAATGAAAACATCCAAACTAAAACAACATTTAAAATATATTATATGGAGTGGTGACTTATTTTGCCAAAGATTAATTCCAACGGATGCTTCTGCTCTTGTTGCCCTACCTCTGGTTCTTTGCCTGGGCCTTCCTTTAAGTAGAAAAACTTGGAAATATTTTTAGCTGACCCACCCTGAGGGAGAAGAGATTGAATTCTGTGAAGTTGGCCACTCTCAATTTTTTTCCTTCCCAGCAATTTTGTTATTAATTCATTGCATATCAAACAGCAACAAAACCTTTCTTAGCTATCAGCTGATTTTCTAAGAATTCTGCAAAGATTGGCCCATGCCATTTTATAATGTAACACTTCCCTCCCCATGGCTGCAAGGACAGCCTTGCCCTTGGGTAGGAAAGACTGTTACTGAGTAAGAAAGATGAGACTCAGATCTGATCCAACACCTAAAAAGGAGTAAAATACTCTAGGTTTTCCTAGCTGAAAAACTCCTTGAGAATGTGATATCTAACAAGGTAAAAGCAAAGACAGCACAAGTTGCAAGATTTAAATCCTTCTGTCTTTGTTATATGATCAGCAGAGCACAGACCTGTGCAGTTCACAATAACATGAATGATCAGAGATTTGATGGCATAGGAGGATCTAAATGACTTAACTACAGAAATTACCAGGAGACTTCTACAGTTTTTCAACAATGCTTTTTCCAGTTGTACACTGTGTATTCCAGTCTGTTTATAAAAAAACCAATCAGCTCAGCTGTGGCTTTTTCCTTCCTCCCTTCACATTTAGAGACCATTATTTAGTTATTTATTTTTGGTAATAAAGTCTGCAGGCATCACTGTCCAAATTAAACCACAATATCCCCACTACAAATGCAGAAGAGTCTGGCACTTTCTTCATTGACTAGAGAAAGAGCTGGCAAGTCTAAAAGCTTAAGCCAAGCTTTTAAGATTTTTCTGATTCCTCTCTCTCTCATTCTCCCCCACCCCCTGCCCCATTAAATCTTGGAGTAAAAGAAGATTAGTGCAGATGGATGAAAATATTTTTTCCACTTCAGCATTTGCTGTCACTATTCAGTGCTAAGCAGGTTCTCATATAGTGTCACTGGTAAGATGGAAATTCCTACACTTCTCTTAAATATAATCACCTTGCCACAAAGCAGGAAAAGAAGAAAAATTGGCTATTTATTTTGCCTGGATTGTGTGTGATTTATCCAGCAGAACCTGTAAACATTGCAATGTCTCAAATTGATGCGTTGCCTTTCATCAAAGTTCAGCTGGCTGCTTCTGCACCACACCAATCTGTTCCTGGCTCACTGTGCCCAGCCAGTAAATTGACCTGGACCCAGCAAAGATGAAAATATGCAGACTTAAAGTAATCCCCCTTGCTGAGCATGCAGGCACATGGTGGGATTAACTAGGGAGGGAGCACGGGGGGGTGGCTGGGGGCTGATGGTCACCCCTCCTGCTGCAGCTGCTGGAGGGATGGATGGAGGGATGGATAGAGGAGTGGCCACAGGCACAGCACTGCTCCTGCTGCAGCTGCAAGAGGGATGGAGGGATGGCCACAGGCACAGCACCGCTCCTGCTGCAGCTGCAGGAGGGATGGAAGGATGGCCACAGGCCCAGCACCCCTCCTGCTGCAGCTGCAGGAGGGATGGCTACAGGCACAGCACCGGGGTGGGCTGGCAGGAGGAGGGAGGGAGGCCCCACCAGCTCCCAGCCCTTCAGAGCTGCACGCTCACTCACACCCTCCTCAAGTGCACACGTACCAACACAGCCACAGGAATCCGAGTGCTGCCTTGCCACAGATAAACAGGCCTTTTACCAGGAGTAACTAAAAGGGGGACAATGGAAAAATAACATCAGCATGATAATTTTACACATTCCAAATATTGCAACATCAAATAAATGTAAACCAAGATGTAAACAAAGTCCTTCATCCCTGACCGGGAATTAGAAAAGAATCAGCTTGCTAATGATTTCATATTCCTAATAAACATTCCGATTACAACTGAATTCAGTCTCAGATGATCACCCTGCTTTCACAAATAAGAGAAATGGTTACAATACACATTCACTGTAGCAATATTAAATGTCTTCAAACCACCCTCATCTCCAACAGGGGAAAAACAAGTAGCTGCTTAGGCAGTCACATAAGGATAAATTACTATTGCCATAAACAGCCAATGTTAAGCTGTACTTTGGTTATTTAATTTATTAAATAAGTAAAGTAATGAATAAAATAAAACAAAAATTTTACTTAATACATATGGTATAATAATTAAGCCTCAGTAGTAACCACATTTCCTCTCAGCTGTAAAATACACATTTAAATTACCAACAGTTCTGCATAAAGAGAGAAAAATCCACTTCAGAAATCTCTACATTTGATCTAAACTAGCTTTGTCATTCACAATGAGAGTATCTTCAGTTCTGAAACCCATGGATTACCTGCACAAACAAAACAAAAGAAGCCCATGATATTCAGGAGCTCTACAGGCCATGAGCACACATGGACACTATGATGTTCTGCATCTTCCCTTTTCCTGCTCCTCCTGTTGTAATCCTGATTCCCCTGACTCCTTACAGCCCATCTCTTTTAGCTATGAAGTCCCTTTAGCCTGCTCTGATTTCCATTACATAGGATGAAAATCATGGAACTTATTTTTAATGGATGCAGATTACCATCAAGGCAGGGGTTATATGCACCTTTTTTTACTCTATATAAAATCTCTGCCACTTTAGTTCTTTTTGTATTATACAAACTTCACAGGGATCTCCCAAGTGCCCACGATCAACACAAACCAGGCTTGGATTTGCTAAAATATTCTGACTTTTAGAAAGAGAGTAAAAGATTCCTCCCATTTCCTTCACCCTTTCTTACCAAGGCCAAAGCTGATTTTTAAAGGTGTCCTGAGCAAACACCTAAATTAAAATTCAATTTAGATACATTTTGAAGCAGGTACATCAAAAAAAAAAATCTTGAACTGTAGAGAGGTTCAAGCATTTGCCTGCTGCCCCACAGTATCATCTGGAATGGCAGATCAGGGTTGAAGTGCACAACTAACACAAATTGCTCTTAAAATATCTTGATGCCAGCTTAGGAAGAGCTGTGTATTTACATAGCACTGTGTTGTGGATCTGAACAAGCTAAAGGTCTTTTACTGCCCAGCTGATTCAAAATAGCCAAATATTTTGGGACTGACTGAAATTCAGTATTTTTCGTGTGGAAGAATGCCGCAATCCTGGCAATCAGAATTCAACTATGGTAAACTCATTCCTCCATAACTTAAATACACCAAGATAATCAGAGATAAAACCCATTAGGTAGGAAGTATCTGAAGCAAATTTTGCAAGTATCTTGCTAGATATAACATGTTCCTCTCAAAGCATCTTTCACATATTTACAGATCACAGACTGTATAGAAAAATCTTCTAAATTATGAGAGATTCAGGAAATCACATACTTTTGCATCTGGAATTCAGTAATTACTTTGCTTCCTTGCTATATTAAGTGTATTGAATTATAAGACACCAACTACTTTTAAAGAGAAGTCACAGAGAATTCTCTTTTTTTGATCATACTGCTAACACTGGTCATTTGGAAACATCTAATTTGAATTCACTGGACTGTAAAGTATCACTGCTTTCCAAGATCGGAAAAGATACTGGAAAAGTTTCTGGACACTCAGTTACAATCTTTATCTGCATGTCAAGATACAAAACTGTATTATACTTATCTAAAGATTTCATGTATTTAAATGATTATTTCACTGGTATTCTTAAAAGCAAAATAATTGGGTTACCCTCGGTATATTTAAGAAATGAAGATTCAAAATGTGCAAAGAACAATATTCAGATTTTAGTGGACGGTACCTATCACACTGGTCCAAATGTGCAACAGTGGAAACCTCCAACAGTGGAAACCTCAAGGCAGCAGCAGCTCCATGGGAGAAATCCCTCACCATTTACCATATGGGCCAAACAGACTCACCCTCAGATCTTTGTGTCTGCAGAGCTGTTTCTCTCAGATATTTCACTCCTCCCCCCATTTGCAATTGCTGCTGTGCAGGTTTTCCTCTTGGTGGATCTGTTATCCCAGAGGCACGGCCACTGTGGCTGATGGGCTCAGCCCTGGCCAGCAGCAGCTCCATGCTGGGGCCAGCTGGCACTGGCTCTGTCAGACACAGGGAAGCTGCTGGCACCTCCTCCCACTACCAAAACCTTGCCACTCAAACCAAAGCATGAGCAAAATAACATCCAAATAATCTTCCAAAAAGACTTTCTAGCAAATACAGTAAAGAAGATGCAAAGTTCCCCTTCTGCCACTGGTTCCAGGTGACAACCTGACCCCGGAACAGCAGGATTATACAGAACTGTATGTATGCTCCTTGGCAGAATCTACTTACTGAAAAAGAAGGGGGAGGAAAAAATATTTACTACACTCACTTTCTTCTGAAAATGCTCATTTCCCATGCATTTGGTGAAAGCACGTGCTTAAAAATCTACACATGGAATATCAACACAAACAATTCTACAGCATAGCTCCACTACACAAATTATTTTTAATATCAGAAGAGAAAGAAAAAGCTTTTCTCAGAGAACACTGCATCCTAAAGGGCAGTTCAAGGTCACCTTCATTATATTGTATTTACTGTCACATAGTTTCAAATTATTTAATATAACAATTCAGTATCTATTTAAGATATTATATGTTCAAAGGCTTTGAAAAGAACTCTATCCTCTGTGGTAGGAAAGGGTAAATAATCCTATTTACAGCCAGACTTCTAAAAGTATTTACCCTATTTCTGTGTCAGATGACTCAACTAAAGTGCTTCAAGTTTTTCCTCCAGATTTTACATGTTTAAAAAAATAGGAACGACTGTTCCACCTAGCACACTCTTCTAGCCTCAGGTGATCAAACACCCTCATTACATCCAGGCAATTTAAAGGACACTATAAATAGAAGCAAGCTTTATGCTTTCTCAATACATAAAACACTATCTGCCACTTAAAACATATACGTTACAAATAATTCCTTTTATTTGTTTGGTCTGAGTCTGCACAAGAGTTATTTTTAAAGGTATTTGTAGCATAATAAGTGTTACTCTATTGTAACTTCCACTACACCCATTTCCTACAAGGAATGGGAACCCTGTGTGTCATGGGAATTTGAGTTGGAAGGGAACAGAAGAAGTAAGTGGAAAACCAAAGCGGATTCCATCATTAGCATCCTAAGCTGCTATCGGATGTCACCACATCTCAAGTGAGCAAAATAACATGAAAAAGTCCATTTTATTTGCCCCCTTAGAGAACCCCTTAGAGGGTTCTCATGGTGAGCAGGAAGCTCTCCACCCCAGTGTGCACCCCTGTGTTTTGGTTATGTCCTGCAACACTCAGCTGACCCCACCTGCTCCCAGGGGCACGTGCACAGCCAGAAGTGATCTCTGAGCAAGGTGCCATGTCCTGCTGAGCAGCAGGTAGGACAAGGGTCACCCTTCTGTCACCTGGATTCAGTAGCCTACAACATGCAGAACCATTACAGATTTGTGGTAATTATGTTTTCCCCTATCAATCCCTCAAGAAGTCAGCGTGAACAGAACCTATTAAAAGCTTATTAAGAGTCTGGAAATGAGTCAATGGGTAAGGAGTTCCAAAATTCCCTTACCACAGAGTTCTGCTCCTTACCATGTATGTATTCCTCATATGTAGGCTTTGCCTGCACTGTTCACTGCACAGACTTGTTCCACATTTCCACATCACTGTTTTAAATCTTTTTCATCTCTGTAATTCCTTTGCATTGAATCTTAAATCACACTGATTTCCTTTGCCACAAATCATAACAAGGACAACAATAAAATCAGATTTGACTGTGAACAGATTTAAATTGATTTTTCAAGGGATTTAGACAAGCAATTCTGGTAGCATCTAGTACAAATCTTGCCAATAATTACAGCTGTTAAATAAAAGCAACCTGTTATCTTCAAGGTGCTATCAATTAAGAGGAAAACACTTGTCTTCAGGAGGCCTGAGCCAAACCTGGTTGTGCACATCCCTTCGCTCTGTCCCAGGACCCGACAA
>VZRH01002255.1:1380321-1405682 GCA_013397555.1 Urocynchramus pylzowi
ACCCCCCCACCCAGCAGGATCCCCTAAGGAACTGAAGGGTGCCCACCAGATACCACCACAGACGACTGCAACTCCACTGCCAAGATCCTGCCTTGGACACAGCAGCTCGTGCTCTCCCACACACATCCCAAACCATCGTTCAGGTACATTTGGAGGCAACTTTCATTTACTCGTGTGAGACAACAAGTCCCTTTATGGCCATGGTATTAGAGAATCATCGACGGGTTTGAGTTGGAAGGGACCTTAAAGACCATCTAGTTTCAACCCCTCTGCCTTGAGCAGGGAGAGAGAAACCTGTCCCTGGGTGTGCTCGAACCACCAGACCTTCAGTTAACAGCCCACGCTTCAACATTTCTGCTAACAATTGCTCTCAGGCCATATTAGATTCATTGTGTGCTCTGGCTGGCTAATAATTTAATCAGTAGTAGCCAGTAAATGGGTAATTTTCCACCACTGCAACACTCTAGCAATAAGTTATAAAAATACCTAAGAAGCTGAAATGCAAAGCAGACTGCCAAGCATATATTTAGGAGTGGGAGTACTCCATAATGAGATCCTTACTGACTAATACATGCCCATTCAGAAATTGAACAGCTTTCAGAATCACCTTAATTAGAAAAGAAGATGGATTAAAATACAATCTCTCAAATAAGAACTCCACCTTACTGAGGAAACCAAAATGGTTTTTTTTTCTCTTTAAATGTAAGCATGTATTACTGACTTTGAGAAGAATAGCTCATTTTTAGCTGTAAATATGAGAAGTCCTAGAAGGATCATCTCATTAACTCCTTCCCACACAAAACCAAAATCATAAAAAATCCTGCTACTTAACAAAGATCTTTACAAAAAAGCTGTTGGCTATTGAGTGCATCCAACAATACTGAGCTGAATTTCACAACTCGTAAGTCACTGAGATTGAAATATTACGATTGCAGGACTTTTGTCACTAGAAACATTACCTGAGAGGCATCCCTTTAGCCATCTACTGAAGTAGAATAAAATGTGACAATAAATGCTTTTTGCCTAACAGACACAATGTGTGCGCGTACGTCCTAAAGTTACCTAATTGGTATTTTTTATTTTTAACAACAACACATTCCCTTTGTGCTTGGTCTAAGTTTATCTGTACAAATTATAAAAGCTTACTTACAGGTGTCTGAGGGCAAGAAACTAAAATAGGCACTAGGAAACTTAAAGAAAAAGTGGTAGGTGCTTTCAAGGACAGCAGAGTGGCACATCAATGCTGGTGAGGGACAACTGCAGTGGAAATAATTTGAGAAGAAGCACAATACCATCTCTTATTACAGCTCCTCTATAGTTAAGACTCACTTCACCAATAAATCTCAAGTACCTACATTTACAGTGCTTTCCACATGGAGGAACTTCTCTTCTCCACTGCCATTATAACACAGCTTCCTAAAGACCATTCAATGTGATGCCAAAACTGGGGCTTGATGCATGACAGAGTAACACCTGAGTCACAGCACCTGAAACAGAGTCCTACAGCACAAGTCTTCCATGGTAAATGTTCCCAAGCATGTGACTGGATTTGCTTCTCCCAGTGATTTAGTTTAGTTGTTGTTTTAGTGACTCTGCCAGCTGTACAGCTGCTGTCTCCAGACACCAACAGTACCATCACCCTGTCAGTTTCACCACTACCTCACTCACCAGCTATTATAGCATAGAAATGTTACTGCCTTAACACAGGATAAGATTTCTTTCCAAGACCTCTGTCAGAAGTTTCTAACTGCAGCCACAGAGGGGAGTAGGAACTTTCCTCTTTACCATCAACCCCAAACAGTTAGTTTCCCATTTCTGAGCAATTGATGCAAACTTGGGGAGAGGGGAGTGAAGGGGCATCCTGCTGATCCCTGGAAAGTGAGCTGTAAAGGAGACTTGGCATATGCTAATCTTTAGATCATGCCCAGAATAATTTGGTCTGGGGCCCAAGAAGTTTTCTTAGCATTCCTGACTTTAACCTGCTGGCTGACCTGGGACAAGTCACCTAACTTGATGAGATCTTTGAAAACACCTGCGCCCATCACAAAGTGATGTGCAAACACACCTGCAACTGCCTCCCTGGTAGTACCACGCGGTGATTATGTGATACATAGCCTTTCAGTGACAGACTTACTCTGGGTACAAACCAGAAGGCACTTGCTATCAATCCCAGACCCAGGAGACAACAGGGTGCTTGGCAGGTGAAGGTGTCAGAGCACAGCTGCAGTGTTGGTCCTTACTGATAACATCCCACACAGCTCAAGCAGAAGTTGGTTGACATTCTTGGTAGAATTTTTTCTTGTGTAGACCCTGACAGAAATGTTTTTTTGGGAAGAAGGAGACTAAGCAGCTTGTGAGACTTGCAACTCAATCATCACCACCCCAACAGGGAGTGCTTCATCAGCCACTTTAACTCATCCTCCCTTCCAGCTCCAGCAGAAAACCCTCTTTGGTGCCATAAAGATATTAGACTTTAGCAAGGGCTTCACTGGGATTTAGAGAATCTAAGAGTTAGGTAATTTCAGGTCTTTATCAGTGGATATTATAACGTGATACTGTCAGGACAGCACATCTCCCTGTAGGAGGAGAGACTGGAAAAAGTTTTCAAAGTAACAAAGGAAAGGAGGGTTATACACATAGCTGAAGGAAAGAAAAGGGAAAAAAAAAAGGGAAAAGGACAAGATGAGAGGAGAAGAAACACACAAGAATAATGACACCAAAACTTTTTCTGGGTTTGTACTTTCCTGTTCAGAGGCACACAGCTGAGACAATGTGGCTGGCTCTCTGACAATTGTGAAAAAATAAGCCAATTCGAGCTGGTTGTTAGCAGTCAGAGCATTGCATCTCAGATAAATGGCTGTCTGCTCCAGGTATGGCAGCAGAACTTCCTGAACCATTCCTGAGAGATTTGCCAGGATTGCAGCAGCTTTTAGCCATCAAAAGCAGCAAGGAAGTCCTCTTCAATCTCCCATCCTTGTGGTAAAAGGTGACCTTGAAGAAGATTTTCTTTTTCTTCATGCTCTTTGCTCCCCTCGCCAATTCTATCCTTCCTCCTCTCTCAGAGCTAGACATGTTGTCTTATTTAACAGTAGATAAACCCAAAGCTTTTCCCCAGCACAGTTGCTCAAACTGATCTGTGTGGGTTGTCACACCTCCAACTGTATCACTGTGTCTAACTCCAAGTGGTATTTTCAGCCTGCTCTGATGTTTGCCAGGAGTCCCAGTTTGGCTCCAGAGCTCTCGTCTGTCTCTCCTCAGTTGAGCTAAGGGCCGCCTGTGAGGGAACAGCGTGTGGAGAACAGTCCATGCCTGTCCCTGTGCCTACTTCCCTTTTCAGGCAGCACATTCACTGAGGCAGTTTTCTCCCTCAAATATTTCACCTGCTTCACCTACTACTTTTTATCTCCCGAGGAAGAAAAACAAACACATGACATCCACAAAGGAGGTGTAAATAACAACAACCACCATGTTAGTACTGTTCACCCACCCTTCCCTACAAAGTCTTACAAAAAAGAACATCATCTTTTGCTAATTTCCTAATTCCACAGTAAAAGGAGCCACACAGGGCAATCCATTGAGGAAGCATTGAGGAAGAAAGCACGAAAGAAAAAAAATACAGAAAGAATTGAGGAGGGCAAAGGACAAAAAAATAGCATAAAACTCTTTAAATCCTGTGAGAAAGAACCAGACATTTCATCTCAAAGAAAAAACAGTGTGGAGCCTGCTGACCACTTCTGAACAACACAGGGCCAAGGAAGTTTCTTTCAAGGGCCAAACTTCACTAAGAGAAAAGCAGCTGCATGTACAGAATGACAGGCCTAGGTAGGTCAGCGGGCCAGCATCCACGCTCCAAGGCTTCTTGTAAAACATTCCCTACTCAAAACTTCCTCCTGTTTTCAGACTGCGCTGTGATTTCCTTTGTAAACACTCATATCATCACACATAATGAAGTATGCTATTTTCAAGCAATAAAACAGTATGATTTCCATGGCAATAGCAAGGAATTTGGCAAGGCTGTTTGATAGACTTTGTCTGGTGAGAAAGTTTTTGAGAAAAATAAACCATAATTGAATTGCTAACCACTAAGATATTGTAAAATTCTCCATATTACTTTTCCTGTTGACCTGAATGCTCAGGACCCTCTTATTTGGAGATCTGCCCCTAAAGACCTTATTTACTAATGTTAACATGCCAAGGCTGCACTGGAGCTAATCACTGTATCAGTGTAAGTGAATGTCTGCCTCAATGAATTGACAATACTACTTTTAAGACAAAACATTTAGTATTCCAAATGGAGTCAAAGCTCCTTTGGGGACACCACATAAATTTCTATGAGTTACTGCAATTTGTCATGCCATACACTTGTGATTTTAACCTTACACTCCAAATCACCATGGTGCAAGCCAACTTCTACTCCCAACAAGTGAGCTTGACTTTTTATTTTACAGAATATTACAGAATTTTACAGACTTTTTATATTACAGAATACCACGCCAGCTACACATGGGGACTGAGATCAATCCAGGCCAGATGATTCACCCATGGCCACCCAGAAGATCAGTGACCAAAACAGCAAGAGAAGCCCCAGGTTCCCAACTCTGCACTCTCTACTCTCAGCAGCCCTGAGCCTCTCAAGGTGGGGAAGATTTAAATAATTTGGAGATGACCTGCAAATAAGCCATTTATAAACAAAAGTAATCCATTCAGAGATCTACTTTTATGAATATGCAGGCTTGTTCTCCTCTTTCATTTTCTTTGAGCTTCCATGAAGACTTTCAGCAGTCTCAGCCTTATGGGACAGGGATTGGCTTGTGGCCACAGATTTCACACTTGGTTTCATGAGCAAAACCTAAAAAGGCCTTGATTGCAAAGACCCTTACAAGCAGCTGAATTGCAGATGGATTTCTGGGGAGGGCAAGAGAGGTCAGAATTTTAAAAAAAAAAATTATCTATCAAAGATTTAGAAACACTTAAAAGACTAGAAAAGCAACATCCTGTATCACAGTTAATGTTTCAAACCATTTTTCAGCTGGAATAGCAACCCTCTAGTGTTAAGAGCTAGTATGTTTGTGCCACTTGACTGGTGGAAAATTGTAAAACACATGAAACCTGCAGAGGTCTTTTACAGGAAAGAAAAATAAGTTTCCATAAGTAGTGCTTGAGTGGGGCAGTTTTTTAGTATTTTATAAAAATAAAGCCTGAAAGAAAGTAATGACATTAGCTACACATTAGTCTCCAAACATTAAATAAACTCCCATGTAAGAGCAAGCGTGAGCAGTAACTCAGCAGTTTCATTTCAGAGGGGCTTATGCTATCACCTCAGGTTCTGGTGCCAAAGCCCCGTGTCTCAGAGTTAAGTTACCAACCAAACAACAGTTTAAATTCATCAAAAACAGGCATTGCATTTAATGGGATTTCAATTAGTGATGGACCCAAAATCCAAGCCCTGCAATCCTCTCAAAATGTAAATAAGCCTACAAACCCACAGCTTGGCCTGTCTCATTTTGAGATCAGAACCAAGTACAACAAACAGCAAAAGTAAATATTGCATTTTTTCCAGGTCTGAACAAGTCCCAGGGCCAAAAATCTTTGCAGTTCTTACATGCATATCACAGAAAACAGCAGAGGGGAAAAAAAAAGAACAGAAGTGTGTAAAATTAAATTAAGAAACAACCAATTATAATGCTGAGCAGTGACAGTCTCTTGGTACAAATCCAGCAGTCACTGATGGATATCAGTGTCCTATGACCCCAGAGCTCTGGATACTTGAATCAACATGAGAACACACAAACATTTTGTTTGTAGCTGGCTTTTGCATTTGGCCACAAAAGGAGACATGCACATGCAAAATAAAAACCATAAGAGAACTTCTGGATAATGAATATTGTGGGCAGAGAAGTAACAGATGGTGGAACAAAACAATCTCATTTAAAAAAGACAAAACTTCCTTATGATAGGATAGTACTGCAGAAGTGTAGAAAAGAACTCAAAAGCAGAGATGCCAAACAAGTAGGGAGGGCAGTGGATGGTGCTGCCAGAAGGTGTGGCCCAACCCCTTCCAGAAGCCTTTTGTGTTACCATAAACATCACAGGGAATGTTCCACTGAGCCAGCAGTCTGAGGCACAGCTCTTCAAAAGGATTTGCATTCAGCAAGCAGTAAGACAATGCCCATTGTCTGAGGCATGAAAACACCTTGTGAATTTTTAAGCATACACAGGCAAAGTAAGAAAGTCCCATGGAAATTAATTTACTGCACTAGAGATAAAATTATTGACTTTTATGTCACAGCCACATTGTTTTTCTGACTGATTGTGTGTCCAAAGCTCTTATGAAAAATACTTAACATTGTCTGACAGACACATACTCTTCACTGTTTAAGTTATAACCCCACAGTACAGGCACTGGCTATTAAGTGGAAATTATGGGATCTCAATGGTATTTCTGTGACATGGCACGCTTTATTTTGTTTAATTTAACAACAGACTCATTATATTAACTGAATTCAGTAGGAACAGCACGGGGAATCCTGTTAATTTTGTCTTGAACATCAGTGAGCTTCTGAGGGTGCTAAAAGAATACACAGAGGAAATAGAGGAATGGTTTCATAAAAAGAAGGAATCTTCCATTTCCTCTGAAAGCTCATACTGAATTTAAAACTGCCATGTCTGATTTGATATTAAGAGGCTTAGACATATGGTTACTGTTTGAGACAGGATGCTGGGCTTGATTTGACCTAGTACAGCCCTTGCTACATTTTTTTTTAGTATAGAGAAATCCTATATAGTGGTTGCCGTAAAAAGACACCACTTCTACCCCTGGCTAGCACCTGGGGAATATCAACAATGCCATTCTTCCACCTCCTCTGAATGTGCAAAGCAAGAACTGTCTCCAGCTCAGACAGGAGCTATTGGATCATCACTCCAGTCTCCTCCTCCATTACCAGTGATAAAGTCTTTGGCTTGAAACTCAAAACATTATTCTCAAATTACTTAGACAAGGATTACAGGAATCTTCACTGATTTCTCCACTGTATTAATTTGTGCCTTTCTTGACTTTCTGTATTGGTAGAGCACCCTGGAGCATCTGACAATCCCTCCTCCACCTCCTTCTATTTTATTCACCTAGTCAGGAAACCTGCCACTCCCTGAAGGGAGCAGGAAAAGCAGCAGGGGGAATGGCCATACCTTGCCTTAGTAAAGCTCCCCATAAGCAGAGCCAAGAAGAGACACTGGCAATCAGAGAGTAAACAGCCTTAATTATTACTCACATAGGTACTTCCTCTGCTTCACATAGGTGGTAACTGCTGAGCCCTGAATACCTGTGAGGATCCAAACACTTGCACTCCCCAAGCAGAAACAGAGTGGTGTGAAAGGGGCAGTGTGCCGAGGTGGAATGATGCTTTGTGATGAAAAGTACCATTCAACAACAGCAAAGGAAAGGGTTAGAAAAAGGCACATTTCTTGCCCTAACACAGGAGCTCAAATCCGTGCCACCAATGAAACTTGTGTCAGCCACGGCCACCTGCTTTCTGTCCCCCTGCCAGGATACAATCTACACCTCTGGAGCTTTTGGCTAGGGGTGCAATGTGGATGACCCAAAGACATATTTATAGACCAATGAAGATCACAATTCTGGCAGATTTCTGACAATTGACAGATCCACCCCAAATGATACTCCCAAAATGGAAATTTAATTTTAAAGTGTGCTTAACTGCATAAGAAATTGCAGTTGTATTATCTGCAACAAACTCATGGCAGAACAAGGGGTTCCCTGTAAGTTGGTGATCTGATCAGTTGTCCCTTTGGAATGAAATTCAAGCTAACTTTGATAATGGATAACACCAGATGGAAGAAAAGAGACTACCTTTGCTAGATCCTGGATTAACCATTCATCTCCTGAGATATACAGACATGATAAGTAGTTTGTTTAAATCTTCTGCAATATTCAACATAAGGAATTCAGCTGTGAGTTTTCATAAATTTGCGACCTGAAGAAAACACTTGGCAGCAGTCAGTACAGACAGTTCTCAGAAGGGTGAGCTTATGGGTTTCTGGCACATCACTGCAATTAACTCTGAAAAACACAGCAATTTTTTTTCTCATGCATTGTGGGCATCTACTAATTAAGCTGGTGAGAAAAGTATTATTTACACATTTTCTAGTAGCAGAAAGGGAGATAGAGACAGGTTATAAGCCTTTCACAAAGTCATGTAACAATCTGGTCACAGAGCTATTAACAGATGCCTGGATTTCTGAGTCCTTTTATCCCCTGCTCCCTTGGCACAGAACACCATTCCTCTTAGCTTCTAATTTTGTGTGGAAGACATTTTTGAGAAAGTGCTGTTGAGTACAAAAAAAAAAATATATATATATATTTGGGAAGCAGGATTTTTCTCTGAACTAAAGAGATGGGCCTCACCTACTGTGGCCTCCAGGTACAGCCAAACTTGTTTTTTAAGTCCAGTTGCAGAAAAAGCTTAAGAAAGGCTGATCAGAATGAAGTGACTGGCACACTGTGTACAGAGGGGTTGAGGGAGGTCAGAGAAAAAGAGCAGGGAGGAAGAACACTGACTGTAGGATAGAAGTGAAATCAGCGGCACACCCCCAGCCTCTAGTGGAACAAGCTTTATACTGACTGTTCTCCTTCTACATTTTGGTTTTAACTCTAAAAGTATCATAACACCACTTATAAGGAACATATTCCCTCATTCTAAGGCTTTTCACACAGAAGAAACAGTTTACCAAGGGTTGTTTCTACCTGTAGCAGGAGCAAACGCCAGAATTCATGACAGTTGCAATATGAGATTTCACTGCAGGAAACCACACATGCCTGAAAAATTTGGGCATCTGAAATGTGAAAAAAAAAATAGTCCAATAGACTAGAAATATTTTTGAAATACTGGCAGTTTATGGAAGGTACAGAATATATAACAGCTTATGCTTTTATACAGGAGAGACCCCGAGGGGACCCAGCTAAAGTCACAGAACAACTGGCAGAACCCAATGCCACAGGCCATCACAAAGGCCAAGAAAGGAGGAGAAACCCTGGGACACTGCACAGACAATTCATGCAGCTCCTGACAGCGGGGTGAGATGAACTGCTGTGCTGTGCCCAGTCTTTGTATCTTTTTCTGAAGTGGTGCTGTCCCAGACAAACACACAAACCACAGAGCTGACCTGATGCGTTTCCATCACACCCCACTGACCAAAAGCAGGGAACATCTCATGATCAGTAAGGGAAGACAAATGTGTTTTCCTCCTTTTGAGCAGAATCTCCCTCTGCTGTTTCCCCCATCACACGATGGTCTCTTGCTACTGCTCTTTTACCCTGCCATGCCTTGGGGCACTCTCAGTGTCCCACCCACACTGACAGGGAATTCTGAGTGCTGCTCCTGTCAGTGCAGCTGATCACAGACCCCTTCCTGCATGGCCATATTCTAAGGCCTGCACAACCCTGTACCTGCAGGATGTCACAGGACAAAACATGTCATAATTTTTCAACACTTCTGAATATCTCACCTCATAACACACAACAAAACCATCTTTTTTTCTTCCCTATTTCCACTATTTTCTTCCATTATGTAAATGACCTATAATATTCATACTTGTCTTGACAGTATTTCTTGACAGAGGAAAGATTAATACACTTTTAAACACAGAAGATGTAGCATCCATTCAGAAAGAAAATATGAAGGCAAAAAAGAATTCCCACTATTTTAATACACAAAAATACATCTTTTTCTTCTTGTTTTGTGGAATGAGCTTGTGACCTTTTCTCCTCCTCAAGGCTACTTATGCTTCTGAATAATCCTGTATACTTGCAAATGCCTCAACAAGCATCAAGTCAGGACATTTGCTTGGGAAAGGCCCCAAGCCAATGCAAGGTGCAAGGATCAAGTAAAATTCTTTCAAGCCAGCACCACAGTGATCTTTATAAAACTGATGCACACAACAAAAACATAGGTAAAAAGCACAAGTAAATTAACCCCGATTAATCTTGTGCTGTTGAATTCTGAACAACACTACATGCATTCCCTTCACCACAGTTTCTCTGTCTTTTTTTAGGCAATAGGATAAAATTTATGTTAAAATTAATACAAGGCCTTTTTCAAAGCTCGAAGTCTGTAAAAGAACAATGAAACTACATGCAGACTACCAAGACTTGGTGAACAGAAGTATGTTTAAAAGATCCAAAGCATCCATCTGTCCTGAGCACAGCAGTGTTCTGCAAGGGCAGCATCTGGTCACAAGGCCTCTTCTGCCAGTGCTGGTTTGCATTTTGATGTATTTGCTGAAGTGCATTGAAAAATACAGCTATAGCAGGTCAGACCATGAT
This sequence comes from Urocynchramus pylzowi, assembly GCA_013397555.1. Lineage (NCBI taxonomy): Eukaryota > Metazoa > Chordata > Aves > Passeriformes > Fringillidae > Urocynchramus > Urocynchramus pylzowi. The sequence continues at coordinate 1,390,658 of VZRH01002255.1, forward strand.
GAAAGTTTACGAGCTCCTTAATTTGCACAACTGGATGGAAAGTAAATAAAAGCAGGCAGATTAATCAACACATGAACTGCAAACACTGCTAGCTTCTCTCCCTTAGAACGTTTTTAGGAACAATGTGTCCATTTGCAATGCCAAAAATGTTCAGAAGCTTTACCTGAGTGACCAACAGATGGAATAAACTGACAGTGCTCTCATTTCCTGAGCACAATTTCCTAAGTAATTTCCTATCCATGTTAAATTTCTAAATTATTTGGTTTTGAACCCAAATCTACCTAATTAAGCATGGAACAATTTTGAGCATTAAACAGCTAATAGTAGAATACAGCTACACAAAACCTCCTTATTTCAACTGACTTCTAAAATACTTCCTGATTGGTAATGCACAGGCTGTCAAGTATTTTACAGATTCCCAGCTTAGCCTGCGCTTCTGTCATTTCAGAGCATAAATTTAAGCACAAATCACTGCAGAGATTTCTCTTACTTTCCATTCCAGCTCTACTAGATGCAGCCTTGCAGTTCCCCTCCTCAGACACATTTATCCACAGGTCCTGGAGATCTGCATGCTGCACACACTGACTGAATATGCCACAAACTTCATTTTTCCCCCAGTATTAAGAGTACATCAGACTGCATCAGAGGCAGTCTAAGGAATGCTGAACACCTCTTTGACAAGCCATACATTAATTGCCCAAAGGTCAGAGTAACTATTTTGGAAAAATGTGGCTCTCTGTTTAAATGAGTAACAGCCAAGCAATGCAGTTATGAAATAATGGCAGCATTCCCAAAGGATCTCAACGCAGTGCATGAAACAAGTACAAAAGATTCATGAGATTTTGTGCTTAATTTCTCACAATTTCAAAATATTGCCTTTTAGAAGTTAATAGCATTCTTAAAACACGCACTAAAAGAACATATGCCACCATATTTCCAACATTTGGGAGCGCATGTGCTACAACAACAACATTTCTTTGCTATTAAATGCCAAAGGCTGTTTAGTGATAAATTCAAATAAACCCAGTAATTTGCAGTGGTTTTCATTCAGAAAGAGCCATGTGACATTGAAAACCATTACATGTCATTTATAAACACTGTAAGAATAAAATTTTATTTCATTATAGACCAGTAATGACTAGGCTAAATTCAAAGCTAGCTCAGCTTGCTCAGAGCCACAGTCAGTTGGATTTGAAAGGCTTTAGGGCTGAAGACACACCACTCTCCCTGGAAAACCCACTGAGGTCCCTGAGCACTCCCATCCCGAGCAGGGATCACCCTTGCTGCAGGTGGGCACGTACCTGGGAAAGGTCACCTCCTTCCTCTACAGCTCTCCATTAGAAAGTTGAAGACTGCATTGAGGTCCCACCCTGTACTATAAATCCCCCTTTTCCTTGAGCCAGCTGAGCACACCCAGCTCACTGGGGCCTCTCCTCATGCACCAGTGCTGCAGCCCCCAACCACCTCAATGGCCACAGAATCCCTTGGTAATTGAGGTTTGGAAGGGATCTCTCCTCCTCTCCCATATATTCTTTCCATAGAAAGACTTTCAAATGTCTTAATTTTGGCCATTATTCAATGGCGAAAATTTAGAAGTCTTGAGGCAGCATCTGGGAATTATCCCTTCCTCTCTTAGGGGGAATTCACTAGTAGCTCTTAAATCCTACCCCAAAGTCTGAATTTATACTTCCAATCCTCCCAGGCACGTGGCAGCACTAAGAAATGTGCAGGACAGAAAAATGTGCATGAAGTATCAACACATACGTGGCACCTGCCTAAATCTGCTGGCAGTATCTACAATCACTCTCCAGGTTTTTCAAACCTCACATAACAGGTTATAAGCCACACATTCACAATCATCATCCAGATAATTAGAATGTCTGTCTGTAAATATAACAGTATTTGCATACCATGAAGGGTCTAACTGATTTCAATGATCTAATACTGATCTGTAAGAATGGCATTTTAAATACCAGTGTAACTAATTATTTATAGCTGGTATCAACAGCAAATCCATGTTAACTAGTTCTCAAAAAAACTCTCCAGGTGACGAAAACCACAAAAATTTGCTATTTATATGTACTGAGAAACAGAAACCTAAAAGCCACTCATTTCCTTCCTGACAAATTTTATAGCGCAGTTAAGCTTTAGTACTACAAAGTAAAAAGAGCAGCACAATCAAAATAAATTCTAATCATCAATTATACATAGAGCATTCTGCATTGGATTCAAACCTCTCACTTGCTTACTGTGGGAGTTTCTCTTCCTTTTCCCTTTCCTTTTTGTGCTTAATCTGGAAGATTTTCATTAGTAAAACATGAATTTTTTATATTCCATTTTCTGCATTCTTCTCTCAAGTTTTAGTTTCTCATCACTTAAGAGCAGTATCTACAATCACTCTCCAGGTTTTTCAAACCTCACATAACAGGTTATAAGCCACACATTCACAATCATCATCCAGATAATTAGAATGTCTGTCTGTAAATATAAAAGCAGAAATGTTACCTCAGAAGAGCACTCTCTAAGGAGGGGAAACTTCAGAGTTCACGGGATTTGAAACTAAGCTCATATTTTACTAAGCAGATATGAAAATAATTTTCAGAATTTATTTTTATAGAATTCATATTATGTAGAATGCACTTACAGAAAAGCTGCTCTGAAGGCCTTTTGTCTAAAAAGGGTCACTTCAGAAAAAGCTCTTTGATTCCTTTGGATGAGGTGATGTTATTAAAAAAAAAAAATAAATAAAATGGTGGGGATGTCAGGAAGCACGAAGTTATTATATAATTCAATTACTTAAACACAATGTAGGATTTTTTGGGGACAGTAAACCAAGCTATTTTCAGGTAAGTTTTCCCACAGCCACAAAAGATTAGAGCCATGAGAGATCCAGGAGCTGAATTAAGACTCACAACTTGGTGCTGTCCTAAATGTGCAAAGGCAAAGCAGGTATCACACTGCAAATATACTGTAATAATATAATAATGTATACAAGCAGATGCTGTATCATCTGCAGGGAAACTGAAACCCAGCAGAGAAACACAGAGTGGTTTCCCAGGGAGCAGGAAACCACTAAGGTCTAAAGAGGCCAAAATCCTTGACTTGAGTATTTCTGAAGTATTAACCTTGCTGCAAATCTTCTCTCCCCTGTACTTTCAAGATGTTGACATTCACATCACTGAAAATCTAAAGTACTAATTGTCAGCATAATGAATATTAACATGAAATGTTATTGGATTTTATAAAGGCACTGTGTAGACAGAATCACAGTTGATTAAACTGCACATGGCAATTGTCATCCCCAGTTAGTTACACCAGTATCACAGTGGTTAACCCAGTGTTAACAACCCAGCTTGACAAGGGCAGATACAGCACTGAACTGGCTCAGCCAATTTCACACTGCTATAGGAACAGTAGGTCAGCTCAGAGCTTCTCACAGGAGTTCAATTGTGCTCAATTTGCAGAGGAAGCAGACTGGAGAAACTCGTGACACCAAGTTTTAGAGAGTGCATGATTTAGAAACCCTTCCCATTTATCTGGGAATACTGCAAAAGTGAGGATTCATTCTGTTCCCCACCTAACAGAGGAACACAGGTTTCTACAGCATCTGTCCAAGACAATGGATAAAGGCCAGTTAACTTCAATATTGCCAAATTAAATCCTTAATTCATCAGCTTGCCAACTTACCAAACCTCAGCTGCCTGTGATGTCTACACAGATGAACGAAGACAGATAAGTAAATGCAAAGAAGTCAAACTATTTGCCTGTAGATGAGAAGATTTTATTAATCCTTCTTGATTTTTCTATTACTTAACCACCAAGACATAAATTAACGTTTGACTCTGCTGCTTTGTGCAACTCATCTGTAGCATGAAAGTCCAACTCCCAGTTTCCACCCCAGAGATCAGCTCTGAAGTCTGTCTGAAAAGAATATGCCTCTGTCTGATCTTTACTTGCCTAAGCACCAGCTGACTTCAAGCTCTTTACATGCTTTTTTTTTTAACAAGTCTGAAGAGGTTTTGACATCATCACAATCATGAAATGAGAAATGTTGATTCCCCCAAACAAAAAAAAAAAAAACCACAAGCTGAGTTTTGCCAAGTAAAACAGAGACACTTCTGTTGGCATGTTTTTAAAATGGACTATATTCAGGATGTAAATCTGCATCTCATGGACTAAATGTTTGGTCTAAGTGTCAACACACACAGATTCTTTGCCCTGCAAGGTAACTCACATAATATTTTTTTTTGGGCTGAATTCCTGCCACTAGTAGATTCCTTTTCTCATTTGAGATAAGCGAAAAATTTAACAAGCCAGTGTGCTTCCACAGGAAAACACCAAGAAGCCCTCAGGATTTTCCACAATTGACCATTGGCAGTAATTCTGAAAACAAATTAGTAAACAAAGTATCTTTTACACGCCAGAATGAAACCTCAAACTTTCCCAGGCATTTGATTTTTAACTACCATTTAAATTCAGATTGGGCACAGCTGAAGTACCGGAAACAAATGACAGATGTGGGCATCCTGACTGGCCACGGCACCCGTACCACACTGTATAGGCTCAGACTTTGGGGTGTGTTTTGGGGTGCTAGAACAGTTTCACAGTCTTGCACACATAGTGTGTAGTTAAAGCAGGAGCTCTAAGCTTTAAGCTCCTCTTGGTTTCTTGTGGGAAATACTTCAACAAAATGATGATGTTAAGAACGAATACCTGATTTCTCCAAACTGCTTGACACAGACAGAAGTGTGCACACATATGTGTTTGCATGCTTATTCCCATAACCCTCACATATTTTGCATGGATATGTATATTGACTGTCAATGGCACTTTGTTAAAATGATTACTGCACACAGCATGGCCAACTTTTAAATGTAAATTGTATGCAAATATATGCAATGCCATCTTTAATGCAGATGTAGCAAAAAGTATTAAGATGTGTAGGGCCTAATTAGGTCCTACATCAAAAACTACATAGAAAAACATGACTCCAAAGTCTCAGCAAAATAAATGTGAGCTAGAAATCCCAGTGTACACTCCTAGGGAAACAAGGGGAGTAACTCTTTCCCTGCGACTTCTAAAGAAGGCAATGAACTCAAACTAACAATTTGTCTGTTTTTTCTTCAGACAAAGCATTTTCTCTTTAAACAAGAAGCAGATATAATGGCATGGATTCTTCATTCTCTTCTGTTTCCTAGTATTTAAAATTATTAAAGAAAGCCCTCATTTCTTATCTAGACTGTATATGAAAACCAGGAGTAGGGACACAAAAATTCCTCGACAATGTAAGTCTCAGCCTAAATAAAGGAAAAAAAAATCCCAGAAAATCACAGCTTGTTTTTTCTAAGCCAGGAGCTGCTCAGCACTGGTCCTGCCAATGGGACTTGGATTACTGAATTCATTGGAACAGAAAAGCATTTGTACACAGCAAACTCCAGAGACAATACAAAACCTCAGGGACTTGCATTATTAATATACTGAAATAAATGAGGCACTTGACAGTCACTGATCAGGTGTATTACACTGACTGGGATGTCCCCCCCATACGCACACTTCTTGGCTTTTCAACACTTCTGTTCCTAAAAAGAGAGGGTACTTTTTGGGGTGTGACTGGTGAATTCCACGGAGGGCAAGGACTGCACAGGGCCTGTGGATTTCCAACAGAAAGCAAACCCATCCTGCATCACATCAAAATGAAAGCCAGTGAAGACAGACATATTTCAAAAAAGGTACAGGTGAGTGCTGTCTCAAATTGAAGACAAGTTTACCATTATAAAAAAATCTGACTGCAGTCCCTTTCCTGAAAGGAAGCAAGTTTCAACTCCAGTTGTTCACGAGCAGCAATGGAAAAGTCTTAAGACCCACTCCACCCTCCAGACGTACTTGAAGAAAAGGACATATGACTCCAGTAAATGCATATCCCCTTTTAAGGAAGGAGCTAACACCTTCTCTTTCTGCACCAGCATGCACAAACCTTGGCCAGCTACAAGCCAGAAGTTCTCATCTGTTTTCTCCTCCCTACTGTCTCCTCTTTTCTAACACACATTTGGAATCCTCCTTTAGCTGAGCTGCTTGGAGGCATCTCCGAACCCCACCCCACAGCTGCCCACAACTGTGCCTTTTCCCAAGTCACAGAATGGGGCTGTCCATAATTTGGACATTCAAGTGGATTATAAATCTGCAGAAAATTTTATGCTGCTTGCTTCGTATCTCTAGTGGCAGTCCAATTTCTTTGAGCAAAGATGCTACAAATTATTCACTGTGAAATATAAAGCTTGCTTTTCATTTTAATTTTGTTCCATTTCTATCTCTGAATTTCCTTTATAGCTATGTTTCCAGCATTATAAGAAAAAAATCCGATGCACCACGTCAGCCCAGTCCAAGCCAGACATAACATCCTGCGTATGCCGCCCAGGGTATTATAAAAAATGCCTTTCATTTCTCTCCCCCAGCCATCGTTGCAGGGCCCGTTCCCCTCTGCTGCCCATGAGCCAGCAGCGCTTTCCAGCAGGCTGCACACTGGAATTCCTGAGCTCTCACATTCCTGCAGAACAAACACAGCCTACTGATCTCACAGAAGGACGGACTCAGCAAGTGTATTCCTTCCATCTACCAAAAAAATATAGGGTGGAGGCCTGACTGGCCACAGTTCCATTTTTTTCCAGCTTTAAAAGATACCAGCAATCCCTCTCCAAATCCTGTCTAGGCATTGCTTCAGCAGCAGAGGAGGGAGGCAGGCAGCTCCGTGCTACGCAGCAGCCGCGGGATGGGAGCGGAGCTGGGCAGGCTGGAATTATGAAACGCCGAGGAACGACGCTAAGGGTATAAAGGAAAGCAAAGCTGGCCAAACCCTCATTTCCCAGCACTGACAGAGCACAGGAGGAAGCAGAGCAGCTTCAGAGAGCAGATCTTGAGGACAGTGGCACCTTCCAGCACAGGCACCACAGCCACCTGGGCTCTCTGCCGCCTTTGTACAGATGATTTGCCATTCCCGCATTCTTGCCGGCACTGCAGCACTGTTCTGAGCCTCCTATTTGAATTAACCAGGCCCAGAGGATAAAACTTTCAAATTAAACACATTCCTACAGGATTTCAGGCTCATTGTGTATGCACCAAGGAAACATAACATCCTAAAAATAATACGTATACAGAAAGAAAGCACATTTTGCAGGCATATTAAAGTGGAATATGAATTATAAGCAAGCTCATGGGAGAAGACATCAGATTCCATGCAAAAAGGAGCGTTTGTAAATAACATAGCATCATTCTTTGTGAGCTATTGCAATTATCATCAGCCATTTAATTTAGCTCACCAACGCCTCTTCTCGTTTCTGAAATTGTCCATTTTTTCCCCCTCCTGAATTATAAAGCCCCAGATTTTAGAGTTCAAGCTAACAGCTGTATAGATTACTAATCAAGAGCTAGAACTCAATTTATATTCGTTTCAGTAGATACATGTCTAAACAGCAAACATGAAATAGCATCTCACCAAGCTGCCATCATTAGAGTACAACATCCAGAAAACATTAAAGCTTTTGTTTAAGAGTTAATTGGTGTCAATGCTCTAAGTTTGTGTGTACTGAATCACACTGAAATCTTAATTTGTCACATTAAAAATATTCAAATAATATACTATTGCTCTGCAAAGATTTTGAAAATGTCACTAAAGGCAACATCTGTTTAGTTTAAATATTAAGGCAAAAACTTTAGCATTATTTTTGTGGGGTTTAGCTTTTAGACACAGATTCACAGGGTCTTGGTATTTCAGATTGCTAAATATGACAGAATATTTAAGGGCTTTGCACGTTAAGCCCAATGAAAACTTCAAAATCCCTCTCTGGAATTAGTAATTTAGCCCCAAGCTAATCAGAGATGTTATTCCAGTAGAACCAAAGTCTTCCAGTTGGCCCTCAGCTTAATTTCACTGATTAAAAAATATTAATTCAAGTCAGTTTGTTTTGCTACAGTCCCCTTACAAGCCAACTCAAGCTGGTACAGAGAAACTACAACCTGAAAAAAATCCCCAACATTTTGAACATTTGAGAAGCACTTATTTCTGCTATCTCTTATATTAACTTATGACTAGCTTTAAACTCGAGTTTAGAACTAATCAGGAGACAGTGAATGGGAAGCTCCTAGTGGCTGAAGAGCTCATTGGAAGAGTTAAGGCTTCTTCTCCCATCTGTGACAAGACAAACTCTCACTAGTCACCCCTTCAGCAAGAGTTAGTCAGGAGTTCAAGCTTAGGCACTGATACCAGTGGTCTCATTTTCAGAAGCATCAGTCAGCTCAGGCTACACAACCAAATCCTCAGAAAGTGGAAAATTCAGATCACTTTTGGTGCTTCAGCTGTTCCTCCTGATTCTAAAGGTATCCAAATGCATCACACTACATCCAATAAACATTCTTATGCTAAGACAAATAACAGTCATAAAGTGAAATAAATAAATGCAAAATTACAACATCAATAGATGAGAAATAGTATAATCACATACCCACCAAATACCCAACCTTTTCCAAAGGACATTGTTTCATCCAACCTGTGTTTGAAGGGCTTTGTGAGGAGTGCCCTGCCCTGGGCCACAGCTCTTTCAACTGTGTCAGTGTCCCTTGAGACTCAAGAGCTGCCTGTGCCAGAGACTTCAGGGGTGTGGCCCAAAAGAAACCCGAGTTATGCAGTTCAGGCAGCAGAATGATGAGACACATTATACTACATTAAAAGTAGGCTGGGGTTGGGGGGGGTAGAAAAAAACAATCGACAAGAGATCTGGGCAGAAGCTTGATTCTGAATGGTACTTCCCAGCCCCCAGTGTTTGGGGGTTAAGATTTTTCCTTTTGCTTCTCTCGTGGAATTTTGTCCCATCTGCTGCTAAGAGACAATAATGACCAGTACTTAGGAGAGACAGAAGAAATGGTCAAGGGGCGGCAAGAAATGGCCAAGAGGAAGGGTGCAGCCAGCTACTCTCTTACTTGGGGGGTTTTCTCCTTCAATACCTGGAGATTTTGGCCGAGGCCGGTGTGAGGGGCTGGGCTCAGCTCCTCTCCCGCTCTTGTTCTTGACACAGGAGGGAAGACAGGCCATGGTCGCTGTGGGGAGAACTCATTCTGTCTCCTGCTGTGAGTGAAGCAGCCGTTGCACTGTGACCTTATTAATACCCTGCCTTACTAGAAAAGGACCCTCAACATCTACTCTGGTGCCTCAGGGGAAAAACCGGGACCCCAAATCCCCCACCTCCTCCAAGGGAGCCTCTCTCAGCTGGTTCAGGAGCCCGGATGCCACTGCCCAGCCCTACTGCTTTTTTCACTACAGTATAACCCCACACTGCCTGCCTGCCGGGATACCCTGCTACAGCTGCAGAGTTTCGGACACACAACACTTGCTCCTCTGGGATCTATTCATTCCTGCCAAAGTTCCTGTTCAGCCCGGGTTTGCCATCCATCCCGCCCGCCATCACCACGTGAGGGAGGGGTGGCTGGGCCGCACCATAGCGCCCCCTGCAGGCGCGGGAATCACCGCACCCGCCCTGCCTGGCCCGGAGCCGGCAGCGCCCCTGGCGGCCGGGCCCGGAACGGCACCAAGGGGAAAGCGCCGCAGCGGGAGAGGCGGGGACTGGGCCAGTGCTGGGGTTGGTGTCAGTGCCACAGCTGGGGTGTGTGTGCCTTGTTCTGCACACCCATACCGGTAAAGAACTGGCTTTGTGCTGGGGTTGGTGTCAGTGCCAGAGCTGGGGTGTGTGTGCCTTGTTCTGCACACACATACCGGTAAAGAACTGGCTTTGTGCTGGGGTTGGTGTCAGTGCCAGAGCTGGGGTGTGTGTGCCTTGTTCTGCACACTCATACCGGTAAAGAACTACTTTTCCCATATCTCTGAGTGAAAGCCCCTTTATTTCAAAGTTAAAGTAATTGGGAGGGAAGGAGATAATATTTTTCCCATTTCAAGGAAAGTTCCCGCCTTCAAACCAAGACACCCAGGAACAAACCCAGAGTGAGAGATGCAAACCCTTTACAGAGATCCAAAATTTACACTCAGCTGTATCCACTGAAGTATCATCTATGCACACTAGACCTGAACATGTGTGAATAAAGTCTCTCTAACCACAGTTAATGACCAACATTTTTGTCTTTCTCTCAAAAATTATAATATTTTTTCCAGATGTTTAAACCTGGGTATTGGGTTGATTTGACTGGTTTAAAGCCTTGGCCAGAAGACCCACTTCTGCACTGACACAGAATTACAGGAAGTGAATTATTGTCTGACTAGCTGCTTCCAAATTTTTCTTTTTACCAGTATCTTTTCTTTTTTTTTTTCCCAGAAAAATAAGTACAATAGATTGTTTCAGGTATCTCACAGGTTCTCAGACTCCAAATATCTCATACCCAAGACAAAACATTAATTAAAGAAGTGATTAGGGAAATATATACCTCTAATTCTAGAATCCACACTGTGATATCTACAATGCTTCCTATCTCAATGATCACACATAACCCTTTATAAACTAGCAAAAAATAAGAAACTAAGAAGAATCTAAAGCAAACACTATAGCAACACCCAAGAGTCAAATACAACAGCAGACACTTTTATCTATTCTTTAACTAGAGCATGGCAACACTGAATCTGTGAATAGGCACCAGAACCATGTAAAACACTCTGCATCTCATAAACCTTGGACTGACAAGATCCCATTCTCTCATAGAGCTCAATGCCCTGACATGAAAGAAAAATCACTGCCTCCTATAGCACTGCCTGCAAGGAGGACCAGCCATGCAGTGCCTCACTCTGACCTCAAAGTCTGGGAAAACACAATTCCAGCAGTGCCTGGCAGTGATAAGCACATGATAGCTTTTCTATCAGCAGCTGTAATTAACTGTGGGACAAGACAGGGATACAGCAGAAAACACAAGACACATGGAAGGACATTTCCAAAGCCTTACAGGTGAGTCCTAGTGACCAGCCTTTGTACACAAATCCAAGCCACAGTCAATGTGATGTGAGCCTGCAAACAATGCCTTCATTTAGACCTTTCAGATCAAAGCCTTGAGCACATTTTGAATGCACTAAAAATATTTTAAAACCCTGATGCCAAAGATGCTCAGTGTTTGCAGACAGACCTTGCAGCCATCTGATCCGAGTTACTGCCCACTGACAGACTGGAGTAGAAAGGGACACAACTGACACAAGACAGGTTCATGCAAACCAAGTCAATCTGAGCTGCTGTGAAGGCTGCACAGCCCAGTCCTTCCTCTGGAAACAAGGAACTGGTGTAACACAACACACTGCTCTACTCTAGGTCTGGCTTAGAGGCAGCTCACGGCATTGATTTGTCAGCAATACACTGTTTAAACATTGATATCCCCATCCTCATTGTGCACCATCTGCACAAAAATCAGCATTTTCTTTATGTTCTCACTGACTTGTCCATGCATACGTGTACATGTGTGTACATGCTTGTGTTTATGCAAAATCCCAGAGGAGATGCACGGATTTGGAGGGTGGGGCAGCAGGGAGAGTTTCAATTGCATAGTGTTACACAACCATATTGCCAACGTTTAGTTCTATTTTTAACTCAAGGATGAAGAATCATCAAATGCCAGTTAAAACCTGTAACTTATGGATAGCTTTAAGGACACACTAGAATACACAAACACTAACAGTAACCACATAGATGAGTTTGACTATGAACAGATCATGGAATGGAGATCCTAGAAAATAATTCAATTCCCTTTCTAAAAGACAAGTCTTTATTCTTGTGGTTTGAGTAAATAGCTGGAGCAATAGTAAAGCTGAAAAGCTTTAATTCTGTTGATAATTTAAGGCAGATTTTGGACCAACGTCCTTAGTCTACATCACAGCTCTGCAACCACAAAACAAATCTTAAAAGCTACCTGGTTAAGAAACTTGGTCTACAACTTGACAGAGAATTTATCATTATTTTCTGTCTTCCTAACCACACAGGCAGTTTCTGTTTTCCCAATCATACAAAACTGTGAACATAACATAACCACTCTCTTCCTTGACAATGTCCTTTAGTCCTAAAATAACAGTGTTGCAGTGAAAAGGAAAAAAACAGAAAAGGGAAACAACAAAAACTACAAAAAACCCCAACAACTACCAACTAATAAAAGTAAAAAACACACCCAAAAACCTCAACAAAGAAGCCTCAAAACAAACAAACAAACATGCACAAAAAACCAAGCTAAAGCATCTCTTTGGCATTTTCGCTTCCTGGCAAGAAAGACATTCAAGTAAGCCAAAAGGAGCATCTGGATTTGAAGTCAATATTGCACCAGAACATATGAAAACACCAATGCAGAAAAGTACAATGCCTAGATTACTAGAGGAAAATTATCATTTATAGGGTACAATAGCAAGAAAAGTTTTTGTTTTTCTTTATTCTCCAGTGCTTAGTGAGTTCTGCTGGCAGCTTCTCCTCAGTCTCTCCCCGTAAGCTTGCTCACATACTTATTGCATCTGCTTCTCATTTAATGACCATTGTTTTGGTCTGTCAGAAGAACTACGACAAGTATCCAAGTCTGCAAGATTAGGCAAATATTTTGACAATGCTGTGCGTTTCATTTTCTTGGAGAGAAAGAATAGAGAGGATTTTCACTTTTCACATAACTTCACTGGAGCTCTTAATCAAAATGCTACAGAGAATCAAATAGCAGATTGAACATACTTCTAGTGACAAAATAAAGCATGCCATTTTGCTTCCGAGAGCTTGCCAATTCCCTGCACATTGCTATCACAAGAACTCAAACACAGGACTTTAAAATATCATTCACATCACATGGCAGCTGTTTCTAAGCTGAGAAACCAACAGAGCCAGGGAGCAGCAAATGACAACTAAATGGTAATGTAGGCTATCAGGAGGCTCTGGAGGGGAAGGGAAAAAAAATAAAAGCAAGGAAAAAAAGCTGGTACCAACCCTAGGCTTTTACCCCGAGAGTGCTGGTTGTTCTCTCTGTTGAGGTTTTTGTTTGACTCACTGCAATAGCAAATATTCATAAAATGTAAATTCACATCCAGATGCTAGACCTCAAGTCTCATGTCAACACTAATATTCCAAGTAGGGCCCTGCATGTATTCTAAAGGTAAACACAACCAGCCCCAGCTCAACTCATTACAGACTTTAAATCAGGCCTGGATCAAGCAGAGCTACAATTTCAATATATTACTAGAGGAGCTGAACTCTAGGAAGTCTATTGACAAGCCAGCAGTAGCAGTCACTTGGCAGTAAAGGAGGAGAGCTCACTTAACACACTCATTGAAAAGTAGGAAAGCAAATGCTCTGAGGAGGGATGAAAACCAGGGCTACAAGTTTTACGAGGAATTGGTGTCTCACAAATCTTACATTTTGTTCAGCCTTTCGAGGGCTGCTTTACTCACGTGTCCTTCCAAGGCCTAGTTCTTCTGGAGCTCTGAGATCAGGCCAGCTGCAAGGCAGTCAACAAGTTAAACATCCAAAATGGCAAATAAGGATTCTCCTCTGTGCTGCTGCCTCTGACAGGCCACTTGCTACGCTGTCAGGGAAAAGAAACCACTTGGGACAAGGTGACCTAATGGCCTCTGTAAGGAACATCCCATTAAGGACCCAAACACAGAGGAAATTGGTTAAGCTATGAACTTGCTTTTACTTGAAGTTCCAAGAGCTCATCTGGGGAATCAAAAGCAGAGAGGCCTTTTTCTCATAGAATTTCAGAACCACCTCTGTTCAGCCTGTAAATACTTCCACTCTGCTTCTGGCAGGGAAAGAATTATTTACTGTAAGGAGATGGCTTAGTTTGGTACTTCCCACATTTTCTGAATCAACTGACAGCTATTTTAGACATATATGAAAAAACTTTTGCTCTGAACACTTCGCAGCCAGTCAAGATTATATACAAGAATACACACAACTTCCTTTTGCACTTCTTTTACACCTTTCCATCTTCATTACAAGAGATCTTTTAATTAAAAGAGCCAAGTTTGGCTAAACTCACCTACCCATAAAAAGAAAAAAAAAAAAAAAAACAAAAAAAACCACAAACCAACCACAAAATTACTATACAAAATTATTACACAGAAAAAAATTCCTGTATTTTTCCCATTGGATGGTTGGTGTTACCTCAACAGCAACCTGGGAAACACATGCTGACCACCACAGCTGGCAGCCACAACTTTCTGTGGTTCCACAAAGTGTCTGCTGCAAGGGCTTGAGTGAGGACAGAAACGATCCTCTCAGTCAATCACTGTCACACATGACAAGCCAGTTGGTCACTGGATCCATCAGCCACACTTCAATCAATCTCTGTGGAACAGTCAGGTCAAGAGAGACTGTAATTGCAGAAACAATTTCTACACCAAGTGTGTGGTATGCCAGGCTGTGAGATACTGGAATTCACAGAACTTGGGATAAATCTGCACAAACCTTTAAGACCTATGGACAGAAAATGTACTCTTCTGACCAACTACTTAAAACTTCAGGAATGGTTGATGTGTTCAGGCAGTCTATCCAGGACTGCTGGAGCAGCTGGAGAGGGTGCAGCCCTCATTTCCCCCTTCCTTTGTGTCCAGCACAGCTACAGCAACCTCTCAACCACAGGGAGCCCAGAGTTAAACCTTATAGGCCAGGGTGTTTTGCTGTTGGGTTTGGTTGTTTTGGTGGGTTTTTTTGGGTTTTTTTTTGTTTGGTTTTGGGGTGGTTTTTTTTTGGTTTTTGGTTTGCTGTTGTTGTTGTTTTTGTTTAGGGGGAGGTGTGTGTTGTTTGGGGGTTTTGTCAGTTTGTTTTTAAAGAGACAACAGACATTCTTTGGGTTTGTTGGCACTCTCTTATTCAGTAATACTTTTGTTAAGGTGACAGGTCAAATGAATAGATAAAGTAGTAGAGCTTCCTTTCCTATTCTTCCTTAACTTTTACTGTTATCACTGAGTCACTGCAATGAAAGACCAGCAAAGTCAGAGATGATTCAGTCTCAGATCTGGCTCCTGCTCTCTTTCACACCGTGCCCTTCTGCTACCATAACACAAACTGAATGATCAAAAAAA
>VZRH01002255.1:1405729-1478120 GCA_013397555.1 Urocynchramus pylzowi
AAAAAGAGGCTGACCTCTTCCAGTATAAACACTCCTTCTGTTTGGCCAGCCTCCCTCCAAAACAATCTTTTTCTCTGATTTCACTGAATCTTGCATCACCATCATGTCTGTCTTTTAACTGCATTTGTCTCTTATCTGTCCATCTCCATTGTTTTTCTGCACAGGATTTTAATGATTTCTTCAAAGAACACTGGCAAGCGGAACAATCTTTCCCTTCCTTTCAATTTGACACATGCCTAATGTCACTCTCTTTTTCTACCAAAGATAAAGGACACATCCAACGTTTTTTCTTCCTCCAATCCTCTGTTTTCCCCATGGCAATACTTGATCACTTTATCTTTCTGGTGCCCACTATCTTTCCTTCCTGTCTACTCTTATTCCTTAGTCTTCTCTTTTCTGATCCAAGCCAAGCCTTTATCTTTTCCATATTAGAAATACTGACTTAATGTTATCACCTTAATGCTCGCAGATTTTACTGCCAAGAACTCTGCCCTTGTGCACTACAGGAACTGCAAAATGAATTCTCTGTCACATGGACCAAGCCTGGAATCAGTGCAGACTCTGATGCACAATTTGGAATCAATACTTTACAGCTCCTCTCCTCAACCTGTCAGCCATCTTCAGTGTAGCCAACTGTGCTACTTATCTTTCAATAACATCCTTCCTTCAGCTCCCAAGTTTGGTTTTTACTCATGCATCTTATTTCTTCTACCTTCATTTGCATTCTCTTGGAAATCTATCTTTCCATGGGCTCACACAGCACTGCTCATTTCATTCACAACGTATATTTAGCCACCAGCTCTACCAATTTCTTAGCACCATCTCCATCCATCCTACTCTCTCTGCTTATGGCTGCATTGCCACAAATTCATCTCTCACCATCTCCCTTTCCAAGCTGTTCCATTGCCTCTTACACAGATCACTACAGACAAACACCAGGCTCCTATCTCACACTGCCAATGGTAACACACCGTCTTATTTCACTTACCCTGGGTTTAGAATATTAGCAAGGTCCTGAGTCTAAATCCTGTGAGTACTGACTCATAATAGTGAACTGCCTCTTAATAGTGAACAAGGGTTTTTGACAAGTCAGAAAGCAGAGCTTGGCAGCTCAGCTGCCTGCAGGTGTACAGAACATGCTCAGAATTGGTTACAGGAGGAAGAAAACTCTACAAAATTCCAAACAAATAGGGCTAAAGAAATTCCTAAAAATGCAGTTAAGTCACCAGCATTGAGGATACCCTCAAATCATAGTACCTTCTAAGTGAAATTTCAGCCACGTCCGATCAACAATCATTTTGTCAATAGGCCACAAATTCTATTTTTTCTTCTACGTATTATCTAGCATTTTAACCTGTATCACACAGCCTGTCTCATTTAAGATAAACAATCTCACCTTCCTAGAAAGAAGCTACTGACTTTTGCTTCCTCCATAATTGCAGTAACATCCTCTTCCAGGTGGCTTTCATCCACACAGGTCTTCCTCCCAGATTAAATACCAGTGAAAACAGAGAGAGGGGCAAAAATGAGGAAGGATTGCATGGTGGCTTTTCAGCAAACTGACTTCACCACTGGGGCATCTCACAAGTCATTTCCACTTTTCCCTCAGGTAACTGTTACCTTATATTTTTCCTTATACTGTCTTAAAAATTCACCTCCTTAAACATTCGACATTCCCCTCTCTAGGTTTCATCTCAAATTTCACCTTCATTTTTCTCATTTCACTCATGCTCAGGATTTTTGTTTATTAGGTTGGGGTTCTTAAAAAATCATGTATTTATGAGTGCACTTTTTCAGAGCACATCTTTAAACACATTAGAGAGATGGGTGTTGTTATCTTCATGCTAAAAGCAATGAAACTCTACATAGTCTATAGATTTTTAACCATCACACGAGATGGAGCAAAACCAGCAGCTGGCTAACATAGTTATCCCTGAACTCCCTGATTTCTAACTGATTGAAGACTTGTATGCAGAAATCCCTACTGACTTCCTGTGCATATACAAGTAAATAAATGTTTTTTTCATGTTGAATACAGCAAACAGGTTGTAAAATCATGATGCAACTTTTACACTGTAACATTGCTATCAAGAGCACTCCTGGCATTTTGAACTCATTTTATAGCATGACACCAAACTACAGTATAACAAAAACTGTGTTTCTGAGTGTTCCTTTATTTTCAGGCATCTGGGTAGAGCTGACCATTTTCAGATTGTTTCTAATAAAAATGAAGCATGCTATGGACAACAGAATCTTCAAAGCTTTTGTTTGTAAAAGAAGGGAAAAAAGGTGTTGGACGCAGTTTCAAAGCATCCATTTCCCTGTACTTGTTTTTGTGACAGGAGAGTGCACAGACTTGGTCAGACACAGGAAATTATTTGTATATCTTGGGGGCTGGGAAGGCATCAAGACATCCCTGTAAAGAATGCTAGAAATACATAATACAACTCTTGCTGCAGCTGTTCTTCCCATGCATGTTCTGAAGCACATTATTCTTCTATGGCCAACTTAGAAAATTTTCCCTGAACAAGCTTCTCTCTTCAGTGCCCTACATCTTGTTTCCTACTGAAGGGAATTTTGCCTGTGTGGTTTTAAAGAAACCCTACAAACTAGTTTCACTTTGGAAAGACCACATAGATGCCCCCATGTTCACCTGAGTAGCTTTGGAAGCACCAGCATTAAGGAAGTCTGTCCTTATTTATGTTGACATTTCCACCATCAGTATTGATCAGCTTTGTTATCTACAGCACTCAATGTGCCTGGGAAGAGAGGTAGAAAATTAGGGGATGTTTAAGGTACTTTCCTTAAGTAAAAGAGGCAATGTGTAGAGTGTTTACTTGACATGTGCTTTCACAGAGCTAGTTTAGAATAGTTCAGCTTCAGATTCTATTTTTCACATGCTATGATGTTAACCTGCAGTGTCTCCTGATCAAACTGAAACAGGTTCAAATTCTACTGGTTTTGCTCAAAAATTATTTTCGTAGGGACTGGACTACACCATCGAGAGATTCTGGCAGACACAGTAGTGCTCTCACAGAAAAGCAAACAAAAAGGGTAAAATCTAAAACCTTTACAGCTCTGAGATATATGACTTGAGAAGTCCTCGGCCACTCAGCCATTGAAAACTTTTGACAAAAGTAGAATCTGGAAGGATATGTGGAGAGGTGATTGCTATGACAGTTAGTTGGTGTCCTTCCCATCTGAATCTCATTTAGCTGAACTTGAACCTTAGCAAGAACAAAGCGAGTACAGCCCAATTCCACACAGGTACCAACACTGAATTTATCAAGTTGCTTGTGTGAGCAACTCCGCATCCCAAGTGAGAACAATTCCTGGCACCACTCATGCAAATGTTTCACTCTAAGAATTCCTCATAGATCATTTCTGCTATGTGCTACACAGAAATTTTTAATGCAAAAAGCAGGAGCAGATGGTGTACCTAAACATGACCTCTCCACTGCAGGAAGGAAAAGAAGAAAGCTTGCCCTCAGCGTTGTCCTCACCTCCTCCATGCTGCTCCAGAGAAGGAGAGGATGTCTGGCTGGGCTTGGTGTTGCCTGTCGTCTTTACATCACATCCACTGCCAAGATGAAACCAGCATTTCTAAAGCAAACACTTCTCTTCCCAGCAGGATTAATGCTAAGAGGGTTTGACTTTAGGCTGTCTAGTAAGATCCAGAAAATATCTTCTCCATTTTTAACTTCCCTGTTTCTAAGTCTGTTTCTTCTCATTTCAAGAACACTTTGGAGCAAGAGTCAGGGGATGGAACTCTTTCAATTTCTTAACAGGAATAGAAGAAAAAAAAAAATTACCTGGAGATTTCATCTATGTTTTCCCACTGACCTGTGGCATTTTTTTGGCCACGTTGCTGTGTAGATCAAAGCAAAAGGGGAAACAAAGGAAAGAAATATAAGGCATAGAGCTGTACAGATCACCACACTTTGGGGTACATACTTACCAGCACCCACAGAAATACATTATTTGAGAGTACCATCAGGCCAGAAGCAATAAGGAAGAGGGAAATTGACACTTTCAAGACACATTAAAAAAAAACCAAACCAAAATGAAGCCCAACGTGTACAAAGGATATGCACAAGGAAGAGCTATGTTTTCCACTAGCAATGCTTTTATTTTCACACAATGATGTGAGAAGAGCTATTTTTCTTTCTGCAAAAATCTCCAGCGGATCAAATCCAGGGAGCCAAACCTGCTTGTGGTTATTCTGCTCAAGAGGAAGGAACTGCTCATCTGCACAGCTTCCGAATTTCTCTAGTCCCAGGCTGTGGGCGAGCCTGACGTCAGTCCCAGTGTGAGCCATAAAAATCC
Source organism: Urocynchramus pylzowi (assembly GCA_013397555.1). NCBI lineage: Eukaryota > Metazoa > Chordata > Aves > Passeriformes > Fringillidae > Urocynchramus > Urocynchramus pylzowi. Next base: position 1,410,056 of record VZRH01002255.1, read on the forward strand.
CCTTCAACAACCAACACTCTCATGTGTGGGAAGCCTGCAGCAGTATTTTAAGCAAGGACCCAAGATTACCCTGGTGCTTTCTCGCAATATTTATCAGAGAGCCAGGGATGGGACTGAGCCCACAGGAAATGCATGTGTGTCCATCTCAAACACTTCCACATGATCTCCACATGGAGAATAGTACATTCTAAGGGGATGTACACATCAAGCTCCCCCAATCTAGAGTCCCCACTGCTGTCCACTGTCTCAATATAAATGTTTCTGCTATATAAAGAAATCTTGTCTTCACAATGAGAATAAACGTGGCATTTGTGCAGTATTCTGACAATAGAGGGCCCTTGGGAAAAAAAAAAAAATCTTCATTTCTTGTTATAGGCAAGTTATCTCCACTCCTCTATATATTTAATGCACAGCCCTGGTATCTATTTTACCCAGACTTCTCTGATTTTCTAGAAGTATTTTGATGAGAGATCCTGGAAGAGACTTTTAATTTGTTTTTGTTAGATGACCAGAATGGGTTTCAAGCTACATTAACAGCAGCAACAATAATGCCACCAAAATCTCTTACAGCATCTTCCCTTACAAATGAAGTTGAAGCCATGCTTTGTTTTTAAACAGCAGAAATTTTTTTAAATGACTATCATCGCACTTTAAAACACCTAATTGAGGCAGTTAAGTATGAATACAACCCATATACAATGATACAACCCATACCTATGATTTAAAAGAAAACTATTGCCTAACTTCTAAATCACAACTCCTCCTTGTAAATTGAAACCCATATTTTCTTCTTAGAAACATCCCTACCATGCTGCTTGAAATCAGTGCTGAGAAATCATTGTGTCTGTACTCATGTTAAGTTAGAGAAGCGAATTGACACATCACAGTGCAACGAGCTTACTTTAAAAATAGATACTCATCAGTAGCTGAGGATTTTCTCAGTCTTCCAGACTAAAGCCATTCTAATTGTAAGAAAAGGAAAAAAAGGAAAAAACAAACAAACCCCAAACAAACAAACAAAACAAACCACCTCACTGTAAACTTAACTGAGATCCATCTACCTCTCTCATACAGTCCAACCTACACTTCAATTTCTACCAAAGGAGAAACGAGTACCGAAACCATCACATACCTTTTAAAGGTTCCCCAACTAGCTTCATAAATAAAAACCAAGAGAAGCCCTAGCTCAACAATATGCTTAACTGGTACTGAATTTTAAACACAAACTTTATAGCACTATCCTTCATTTCACTATTGAAAACACTTAAGCTCGTGCTTAAAACATAAGCACCTGCTATAAAGTGCTTTGTTTAAACTTGGATTATATACTAGCATAAATTCCAAAAGGCTGAAACAGACTTTCACAGGAGCCTGGTAACTCAACAGGCAGACTAAGGTAAGCGCCTGGTAAAACAAGATTTCAAGAAGCTTTGGAAACATAATTTCAATTTTTTTCCGCCAAGTAAGCAAAACGTTCATGTTCGTGCCGGCAGTGCCCCGGCAGGAGCAGCGGGATGAGCCGAGCCCGGCCCGGGCGCTGCCCCCGCAGCGATGGAGGCTGAGGCGAGCCCGGCACGGCCCGGCCGGGACACGGGGCTGCATCCGAGCGCCGCAGCCCGGGCAGTGCACCAGGGTGGCTGTGCCACCTAGTGCTGCTTGTCATGTACTGTCGGAGCCGANGCTCGCCCCGCCGGCGCTCGGGGCACTCTGCCCGGCGGAAGGCAAGAGGAGCGGGCGGCAGCCCCGCTCCTGCCGCTCCCGAGGCACGGAAGCTGCCCTGGGCTTGCCGGCCACCGGCCGTGTCCCAGCAGATGCACGGGACAGCCTCCATCAACCACCGCACCAACATCACCAGGGCAGGATCGGCAGCTACTTTGGAACACGGGTGTTATCCCAGCAGCTATTTATTACTTGGTTTCTTCTCCTTACCTGGGCAGTTTGTCTTTTACACAAGAAAAATTTGTTTAAACTAAAACTTTGTTTAAATTGAAAAAATTACGAAAGCCTCCAAGTTGCAGAATAGTGCCCATCAAACCCAGCATCTTTCATAAGAAAACCTTGGCATTTCAGTAGTGTTTTTTGTCCAAAAAGATCCTAAATGATCTTTTACTTGTAAGCTAAATGAGCTTACAAGTAAATGTAGACAATAACCCTATCAGGAATACACATGAAAAAACCTAACACACAAAATCTGACAAATTCTCTAACTGCTTGTCTAAATTACAAGCCACTCTGGCTGTGGTAGCTCTGTAACACATGGCACACCATGCCAACGCTACAGAAACCCAGGTACTGCCCAAGCCCTGCTGTTCCTAAGCTCAAGCAAGAGGTGAAAGGAGACTAAGGTCACAGAAATTCAAAGAAATGAAGTTAGTGATCACTTAAAATTTAATTAACTGAAAGGAATGTATTCCAGTGGTATCACACTTGGTAGCTAGGCCATCCTCACAGGCTGCCTACCTGCTCCCCAAATAACTTTAAATCACTAGTTCCCAGCTTCTCGCAGCAGCATGGGAGTTCCCCTATGCAAACACTGCCACACCACCTTCATAAACATCTGGCAAAATGACAGATATTATGATCTTCCTCTGACAAAAAGGTAACATTAAAAGAAAAACCAACAAAGCAAGAACAAAATCTCGTTCTACACATCAGGCACTTGCTTTCTAGATGCTCAGGAGTGCTCTGTCCCCTCCTGTACCTGCAGCAGCCCCAGCAGGTCGCTGTGTCTCAGGTAAGGGCTGCACTGAGCCTGGAGCGCTGCTCTGACGCAGGGGCTCGTGGCACACTGCACCCCTCTGTTTGCACAGCCATAAGCCGAGTTTGTGTTGGTACAATTAGTGTTAAGACACTGATAACAATCAGCCATTACATGTACATATGCTACAATAACAGTGACAGGCTGGACCATAACCTTTCAGGATTAGAACCTGCCAGAGTTTACGACCTGTCTGCCAAACAGTAAAATGGCACCGAGCTGTTGGGGTACACATTTTAATACATTCTTAGAAAACCTACGTGCTATTATTAGAAGTGACAAGAAGACGATTTTTAAATGGCCTCATTATCACTTAGTGTACACAGAAACTTACAGTTTGAACATTAAAATTAACTTCTTTGTTGAATTACTTCAACCTCTTGACTAGGTGGATTTAAAATAGCACTCGGTGTATGCCTAGCACTTCTACCTCTTTATTTGGTGCTAAATGAAGACAAAACCAGGCAGCTGAATAGAGCAGTTAGCCCTTATTACAGGGCTATCAATAGACTGCAATTGATTAAAAGGGGGGAGAGAGAGACATCCTGTAACACACTAAATTTAGCCACAGTAACCCACAGCCGTTTCTTTGAAATGCCGAGGGGCTGGGGAAGCTGAGCTCCACATCAGCTATCCCTGAGGCACTTGGGGCTCTGAAGCCACTGCAGCAAGTGGAACTTTTGGAGCCTAAGCTGCTCTGCTGTTTACAGCTTTGTTCCTTTACATCCTTTCCACTTCAGCTCAGTAGCAATCCAATTTTTAATTTCAGTTCTGCCTCAATTATGGCCCTTCTTGAAGTTGACCGTGACTTCCTAATTGTTTTTTCTGCCCTCAGCTTTCACACACCAATTAGATATGAAACGCTCTCCAGCTGCACCTTCAGTTCACACACAATTAGGGGATGCACAGAAAAGCAGGGCTGCCTGGTGACAGAGACATTTCCTGTGTTGAAACGGTAGGAAATGTGACACATCCTTAAGAGCACAGCTTGACAAAGCACGTAATCCCAGGCTCTCCTACACGACAAATGTGAGGACACTGGAGCGAGTTACCTGACTTCTCACTGCTCACTTGCAAGAATTATTTGTGGGGGGAAGAGGAGGTGGAGAGCATCCAGCTCAGTAACCAATTAAATTACTTATCTGAGTTCTGCTGAAGAGGAGAGGTGGAGAAAGGTCAGCTCCTTTTCTAAGTGCCCTCACTAAGTCTAAAGGTTTCTCTGTACCAAAAGGAAACAGAAAATATAACTACTTACTCGGAAATTGTTTTTTAAAAACCCCAAGCAATTTAAAACATAACTTCTATCTACTATTCCTTCAGCATGTGTCCATTCCGAAGTCTGTCAAATGCACTATTTGTGGTATGATTGATAAACAAGCATTTTTCTCCAAACTGAGGAATCTTTTAGAAAAACAGATTTCTTACTCAAAATAGTATTTGAAAACCACTACAACATTTAGCTTTCTCCAGTCACATTTACTGCATCCACAAAGAAATTAAAGTCCCCATACAAAGGTACAGCACTGCCTCAAGACACAGGTCTTGAAGGGAAGGAGAAGACCAAGAGTAAAACTGTTTCAAAAACATTTAACTCAGGCATTTGTAATTACAGTTCATTCCAGAAATCAGAATGGATATTCAGGATTATTTGAGGTGTCCAAAAGATTTGTATATAAGCGTTTCTCTCCCTTTGCATCCGTCTTTCCCAAGACTGAACACAAATCAAATCAGGGTTTCATGCACAAGCAGGTAAAGGTATTGCTGTGGATGTAGTGCTATTTAAAGTATCCTTAGCAATCCTTGTTCTCCTTTCTCCCCAGGGAGTGGAGGGCAAAGCCCTCCTGCAGGAGGGGTTCTGCTCCCACAGGCACCCAAAGCACACGGTTGCAGAGCGCTTGTAGCTGCAGCAGGAGCTCTAAACCAGCCCTTCTCTCATCCTTCTGAAACCATTCTAGGTGCATCCTTGAAAAGGCATTGACTTTAATGGTATAAAATTCAACAAGACTTGAAATTAACCTTTTAGTGAATCTTTCACATTCAATGTGAAATAACAGAGCAAGTTGTGATGTGACATTTTTGTAGGTGAAAACATCAAAGGCAGCCCTGCCACAGACTGATCTACCTTTGAACACCCAAGGGTATCTGAGACTGCCAAGTCTCTGTAGACTAGACAGAGAGAAAGAAAAAAGGAAGAGAAAGAGATCTAAGATATTCCACTATTTAAGGTGAAGTCATTTTAACTAGGATTTAATTCAATCTTTTACACTTTGTTACTGCTGGTGGTTTTTTAATACACAGTCAAAAGAGAAGATCAGGATAAAAGGAAAAGAATATTATTTCTGACTGTCAGGCCATAATAAGGCATAAATACATGAAAATTTAACTGGCATCGCTTATTCTTTCCTTCCTTTTTAGCATTCTTGCCTTAGGAATTTCTTTCTATTGGAGTTATGCAATAAACAAACCAAAAAAAAAAAAAAAAAAGGAAAAAGAAAAGAGCAGTATCAGCCTTTCCTTTCAAAGGGCTGCAGAAAAGGTAAGTACCTGTCTAATAACTCAAACAACTGAATTAATGGACAGTGACTACTCCTGCCCTTCTTCCCAAGTACACACATTAAATGCCCTCCTGGTGTTGAGACTGGGGGCTTGCTGGAGTCAAATCCCTCTTGAAAGTACTCGGAGTAAGGTCCCCTCCTGACCCTCCTGTGCTCTGGCATTACAAGAAATGCCAGCCCAATTTCTGGCTTGCAGCTCCCCCTGTGCTAGGGGGGCACCTTGGGCACACCCAGCCATGCCAAGCCCCTGACCCAGAGAGCTGTGACCAGTGAACTAATGAAAAATTTGAATTGTTCATATCAAAATGGTGCACTACTGGATCCTACGAGGTTACAGAGCACGATAAGTGATAGAAAAATAGCCTTTATTTAGAAAAATAGCCTGTATTCATAGGGTTCTCCTTCAGAGTGAGAACACCAAATGTGAGGTGCTATTGGATCAAACCACACCGCCCAGTCCATCCTGTATGAGCCATTATGTTTTGGGTGCTGGAGCTGGGGTTAGGCTCTTGGCTTTAGAGTAAGGCTTTTCTGCTCCACCTGCAGCAGAAACCAGGTCAGCCAGCTCACAGGGACCCTGGGCTGGGCCTCCTGGCTCTGCTTGAGAGCTACAGCACAGCAATCTCAGGCTGCCTGCATCACCTTTCAGCAAGAAAACCATGAAGAAAACTGTACTTGGACACAGACAGAGGTTAAATTTGCCAGGTATGGCACCTGGCTGGGAATTCAGCACCTTTTTCTTCTAACAAGTCAAGTGCTTTATGTATGGAAACATGATATGGCAAAAGGCTAGACTAGGTGAAAGAAAAGAAAATAAGGAAAAGGAAAAGACCAAAATCAGAGCCAAAACGGGTTGAAGAGAAGCCCTGACTATCCACAGGAGACTGTACAGGCAAGTAGGAAAGAAGGAAATGTGACACCCCGCTTCTAAAGTTGAAATTGTTGTATCAAGTTTATTAAACCACACACTCTCTGAGAAGCAGCACACTCCCCAGGGAATTTCTGGCAGAGTAGTAAACAGCAAAATCAGGAGCAGCCCCAAATTTTGCTTGGGTTTGAGTCACAGACTCTGACTTTCTGAACAGCAGAGGTCTGCACAAGAAAATAAGAGTCCACATTCCTCACACTTGAACCAGGACAGATTGCCTGACAGCAGAGAGGTCTTCAGAGAGAACAAGATGAGGACATAACATAGAAATTGCCTTCACCAATACCTAAACCCAGCCTCTGAGAGACAGTGGAACTTGTGTCTGACATATACTAACGACATTTTGATAGCTAAGGCTATTAGAGAACATGCCAGAAAGGAGAGAGAGAAGAGAGTAAAGAAAAGGAAACTTGCTACTGCCTTCAAATTAATAACAACTTCTTTATAAAGAATAATCTTAGCTCAGCTGTACCTGAACTTGTTCCCAAACCAATGTCCTACACAGCTTGTGAGGAGCCTCGACCAGGAGGAAATCTCTCACCTCCTTCCAGAGCAATGTGAAATGAAGTGAACCCTTGAGGAAGTCAAGAATTCATAAATGGCCTCTTTTCTGAATCAGCTTGAATCTATTTGAACTGATCTTCAAAAAGATCCTGAGATCTCACATAATGGGGAAAATTATATATATATGATACAATTTCTCATGGCTCTTTCACAGTCACTAAGAGACAGTGGAAGAAAGACAACTTGGAAGCGAGCTGAGATACAAAGCCCTAGATGAAGTTGCTAATTCTCACCCAGCTTCCTCCTACACATTGTGGTATCTTGACCTTGATTTCATCTCTATCAATGATAACTTCAATGCAGCAAAGATTTTTCTGATGATCATTTTCTTTCTCAGAGTCTGTGATGCCACAGTAGAGGTAGGATATGGTTTCATGCATGAAAAAGCTGAACAGTTAAGTTTAAGATCAAAACTGTCAGTTTTTATCCTACTTGAACACAGAATTGTGACATTCTGAAAAAAAGTTTCATTTGAAATGCTCATTGATGCACCAATGAAGCTCTAAAATCATCTTAATAGCATGAGCTAGGTGTTGACTAGGTGGATTGAAGCAAAATCAGCAAACCCCAGCAGCAGAGCACAGACTCCTATTTTCACCAGACCTCCTGAATCACCAGCCGAGGCTCCTACCATCTGCATTAGCTCTTCTTTTACTAAAACAACTGCAATTGTAACTTACTCTTATCTGCTTCTCTAAACTGCCTTTTCAGCTTTCCTCTTTGGAGGAAGAGTTAGCACAAAATAAAAACAAAAAACCCAAAAATAAATTCCACAAAACACAGCAAATACAGGACTTTATGACTCAAGCCACATTTCCAATGAGTCAAAAATTCAGTATCATAGCCCATCACAATGGCAACAACTTACCAGCACAGGACGATATGATCAAGGATGGAATTTTTCTTTATGTCCCATTATCTCTTCTTATCAGTCTCTAAGGAAGGGCTGTTAAGTTTTTATGTAGCTGCATTGCTAAATTCTCAGAGAAAGGAGATAGAGAGGCTTGGTCATAGCCCAGAGCTGAGTTTCTGAAAGCTCCCCCGACCCCTGGGCAGGTGAGGCCCCAGGTGAGGCTGGTCAGGAGGCCATCAGTGCAATCAGAGCCTAACAAGCATCAGCTGCATCCAATCCATGGAGGAGACAAACACCAGGGATCTGCTCCAGAGCAGAGCTTAAACAGAAACTTCTGCAGCATGACACTGAATGTGTGCACATTGCTACTGTACTTGCTCCAGAAGGCAGAAAAAGAGACTGAAATAAGGCTTGTGAAAGCATAAACCAGCTTCCTTGATACATATCAAGTCCCTTTCTTACTTATTTTGAAATAAAGAGAAAAAAAATTGAAGAAAAAAGAAAATCACCAAGATATGAGGATTATATCAGCCCCTGTTTTGGAAAAAAAAAAACCAACAAAGTGTTGTGGTTTGTGGGGGGAAGGTAGAAATGAAGGCTTCTCTGATGCATTTGGGTATCAGGAATGTGCATGTGTGATTAGATAGTGCTGTACTGTCAAGCATCACTCCTGCACTCCTAAAAGCCTGATGTCTGAAAACACACAAATGAGTGCACACTAGCAAAATATTTTATTGATGCCTTCTACCCCATTACTTCAGGAACAGTCCCCAGGGTCCCCGCTCACAGCCAGACTGACACAACAACACACAGCAAAACACAGGCCCAGCAAAGCATTTTACAGGCCCCAGTCCTGGAATAGGAATTGTGGGCAGGCACTGATGGAGGGTGCCAGAGCCACACATCTTCCAGCAATGTAACAGAGGGCACAGGAGCCAGGGGAATGACTCTTCATTCCTGCCTATAGATTATAACCCTGCCTCTAGTGCTGTGGCAGGTTATGGCTCTGCCTAAATTTCTGAGTAACTGGTGATCTGGAATTACCAAAGTAACTGGTGATCTGGAATTACCAAAGGCTAACTTGGAAATGGACTGGTTAATAGAAACTCTTTCAGCAATCTTTCCCATTTTGGAAAACTGTGCTATTGGAGGAGCTTCTTGAGGGGGGCTTCAATGACCAAATGATTTAGTGGGAAGAGAGGGACAATGCAATAAAAATGGATAGTGCAAGGATATTCCACTGTAGAAAAGGAAGGAATTTTCACATGTTTATAGCAGGTACACTCAGTAAGTTCTACTGATGAACCTGCTTCTTCTATTGCAGGCCAGACATTGCAACACACAATACTGGAATAGTTAATTTAACTTTCTGGTTTTTACAGCCAGGGAGACTAACCTGACAAAGCACAGCAGTTCATAACATACTGTGGCCTAAGATACATTTCTTTCTGGAAGTGTGTCTAAAGATACAATAAAATGTCTAATAACTAGTAGTAGATTGTTTAGATTCTGACATGGTAACAATAAACCATTCCAAAAAAGGGAAATTACCAAATGTTCAAATTTCTGAACAGGACACTCCTGCACTCTTCCTTCCTGCTCATGCACTGCGCTCCCACACTACATCCATGGACTTGAGCAAAGGCAGCATCAGGCAGTGCTGCTGCTCCAGCACATGCAGATCTGCAGATCCACAGCCCAATTCCTTCCTTTCTACTTGTGCAAAATTTCCACTGGGAGACAAGAGACACACTGAGAAAACCTGGGCTTGTGGCAGCTCTAAGTTTGTATAATGCAGCCACACAACATCACAGACAGGCTTCCCACACCATCCTGGTTGTGCACATTCCCTGTGTCTTTCCATGAACCTGGTCCCTTTGGTGGCTCAACAGAACAAAAGAGAACTAGGGGTACAAAGAAAGATTTGTCAAAAATTGTACAACAGAAAACCTCTACGGGTTGTTTGAAGAATGATGAAAAGAACATTAGAGTGAATAGCATACATGTCCTCAATGTGTTTAATGTCTGCTCAGTTTAAAGAAAAAGTGTCATTTTGTTTCTGAGTTGATACAAGCATTAGCCTTCACTTTTCTCTCCTCAATTCTGTGTAGACATTCCTTAACTAAGAACTAGCTGTGGGCTGGTACAGCAGAGAAAGACAAAGTCTCAATTTATCTGAAATATCATTTTGATTAAATGCAAGATCCAGTTTACCACTGAGATATACCTCGAGTCATACACACATGTAGCAAGTGCATTTAAATGTTTGCTTTAAGTCCAGCTGCTGTCTGCCTTTATCTTTGGAGAAAACTGGTCTTCAGTAATAAAGCAGAAGAAAGAATGCTACAGTCCTTTGAGAGAGTCCAGGATTTGTCACAGATAAAACAATTATAGAATCAAAAATCACGACAGTTTTGAACTAGCTCTCAGTCAACAAGAGGATTTTAATGCTGGTTTGAACTGCTAGTCAGAATCCTAAATCTCTGGGACAAAGATGGAAAAAGCTAGAAAAATGTAAAAAGCTTTATCCTGCCATATAAATGGGGTCTCTGAGGCTTGCTTGGATCTAGGTACTGAACTTATGCCTTCTAAGTCTCCCTCCCCAGAAAAAGTGCAAAAAAACCCCTCCCAGTGTCCACTGTCAGTATGAAGTCTGTAGAATGGGATATTATTTTTAAATGTCCTGGTAGTAAAAAATACAAAACAGGAATTAACGACATCAGGGATTTTTCTGAAAACTGCACTGTGCAAATTTGAAATTTTCTCAGTGTAACATAATTCTAAGAGAGACACTCACAGAGGTGCCATTTTCTTACCATGTTTTCAATATACATTTTCTGTTTTCTAAATAGGCCATATGTAGTAAGCAAAGAGACTCCTCTGCAGGAAAAGCATTAGCAATAGTACAGGATCAGCCATTCCATTACAGGCTACTTCAATACAAGAGAGATGATTTACAAGGCTCAACACACGTGGGTGCTTTCTGCTGTTTCAAAAAGTTAGCAAAGCTGACTGCTGTCTGAAAACAGCAGATTTGTTACAGAATTTTTCACACATCAGTTTTAATTTAGAATAGTCTGCCATCGGAGGAGCCAGACAGACAAGAGGGAGCATCCATCCTTCAAAAGCCTCCAACTGCTTAATGGGAAAATAATACCAAACAGCAAATTGTCCCCACTGGAGTTACTACTAAACACCCATCCACCAGCCTCTCTCCAGAGGGGCAGTGGCCAAAGGCATCCAGAACAAAGCCAGAGCACCTCACCAGTGGCTTGGGCCATCTTTGTGCAGTGTGTGTAGGTGTCTGGCCACACAGATTTCCAGCTGCCTGGGACATTCTGTAGTCCCTGCTGCAAAGTGTCCTGAAAGTCAGCACAAAAAACACCATGGAAAATGAATGTGCCTGGTCTTACATTGCATCTCCTTTCTTCTGTATTGCCACGAATCAAGAACAGGCACTGATACCATATTGAAAACTCCAGATGCAGGTGGCATGAAATATTCAGGGTTTACCTATACTTATCACACAACAGGGCAAAAAAAAAGCAGGGAAGAGAAAAATAATTAATTCTAGAAGCATAAATGGCATAGGCAATTTATGAGCCACTCCCTTCTGGGGAATTATTTCTCTTGTCGTTAAGGTCTGGGTGCACAGCACAGAAGTGTCATCAGCCTGACCAAAGCCAGGCTGTCAGGCAGGGCAGAGCAGCAGGGTCTACAGCACATCTCCATGCAGAGTCCTCCCACTTTGCCTTTGGTTACCTGCATTCTTTGTTATCATTTTTAAAAGAACAGGTGGGATTGACACAACAAGTGTAAACGTATTTTCAAGCTCCTCAAATTATCTGTACAAATTATCTGACAAAAGGGTACCTTCAAGCAGCATCTAAATTTGCTTCCAAAGAATTAATGTCTGCATTACAAATCAGGGTCAAAGTGATAAAAATGGACCTCAACAAGCATACCTAAAATAATGCATTTTGAAAGCATTCTAGGAAGAAACAAAACCAAAGCAGAGACAAATAAAAGAAACTGCAATCCCAAATTTGTTTTACAAAGTCACAATAAAAAAGGGAGACATGAGAGAGGGAAAAGGCTGGTGCATCCAGGGAGAGAAGAAGGGGTGAGTGGAAACAGCTGGAATTGTTCAGCTGTGTCAACATTGGGCTGTTTCACAGATTGACTAGCAAAGTGTCATCTGAAACCAATTACATTCCCAAAACCCCATGGACCCAGTTCATAACATTGATTAATCCACATTGCGAAAACATCCCCAAGCAAAACTAGAACAGCTGTCAGCCCTTGGAGCTCAGAAATAGCATTTGATTGAAAAAAAACCCAAAAAAAACCCCAAACCAAACCATCAAAAAACTACCATGCACACTCTTTAATACCATCCTTGTGATTTACAGATCATATACCTGCTTCTACCACTTAACAGCAAACACATCTCCCCCCTGCTCTCCCTGCACTGCCATGGCTGGTGAGAGAACAGGTTGTGCAAGAGGCCCAGGCCACTCCTGATCCCCCCAGACAAAGCACCTGCCTTACAACTAACTCACTCCTGAAGATGCCTCTTCCTCTCCTTTGCAGCCCCTGGGGAATCACAGTTTACCTCCTGAAGGATGGAAATTTTCTGTCCCCACTCCAAAAGCCCTGAAATGACCCTTTCCAGGCAGACTAGTTCTGCAGAAGGCATCACCTGAACTTGCCAGCACTACCTGAGTGAGGATGGGGCTCAGCTGCTCCACTCACCAAGCCTTGGGTCAGCTCCCACCCCTCTCACTCTTCCAGAGCTCTGAGGAGGTGCCTGCTTTGGGAAGATCTGTATAGGATGAGGTGCTGCACTGCTGCCATCTCCATGGACCCAAGGACCATCAGCTCCTGGCCAAAGTCCCACTCTGTCCCTGTCAACATCACTCCCCCTTCCCAGCTCCTGACTGGCCACACAGACACCATTTATCTGTCCCATTCCCAGGAGAGGATCAGACAGATGTATTCTGAGTCTACACAATACTTCCAAGCTAACCAAAATCAATGCAAGATAGGAATAGAAGCCTGCATAAATAAATTCAAAAGAAAAAAAGGGGGCATGGAAACATTTTCCATTTCCACAACTTCCAGTTGAAGGCTGGGGGTAAAAATAAGCTTTTTCTTGATTGCATGTTAAAAGAATACTTTTCCTAAATAAGTTAATTTTACGTGTTTTTTTTTTTTTTCAGATATATATATATATTTATTTTATCAGCTACTCTAAAATAAAGTTTAGAGAAGCAGGAATGCTCCACCAGCTAGTATCAAAGATCAAAAGACATTGCATTTGGACCTGCACTATTATTCCTGTAATTCTATCAGCAAAAATTGGTGTCACTGTGGAACATCAAGAGAAATTCCATCCTGCCCTTACATTTTTATTTCCCAACTTCAGAGCAAGGACTCGTCAGACCAACACGGTAAACACCAGTGCAAAGGTACACAGAAAGAAAAGCACACAAATCACATTGCTCTTCTATGATTTCAAGCCATTGGTGAAGTGACAATTTCACTTCCAGTGAGTATTAGGCACATGTAACTCATTCATCATGCAGCTTTTGAAAGAGATCATGCATTCAAATACAGATACACAATAAGTCTTTAGCATTACTGCACAGCCTGTACCAGAATTTAAATTAATAAAGTCAACATCACTGGACTTAACACACTCCAATATCCTGGACTATAGAGAAATACTTCCCTGCTTTAGAGAAGCTGTTTGGGAGGACAGTAATTTTATCAGAATATCTTTTGGCTTATCCCTTCCTTCATTCAGTCCTCGTTTTTTTTTTTTTTTTTTTTTTTTTTTTTTTTTTTTTTTTTTTTTTCTAAGAACTTGTCACAGATCACAAACCCACATTGTTTAAACTCCAGTATTTAATTACTGTTTCAAAATCAAACACAGAAGACAAACACACAATCAATTTTATCAACTCATTACTCAGAAAATAAGTTATGCTGGAATGGTTATTTGTGTGGAGACAATGTTGAAAGAATGTATATTCAGAAAGGCAAATAAATTTCCAAATTTGAGGGAACAAATTACCTTTTAACTCTTTACAAAAATACTTTACAAAATGGTATTAAGCATGCCAGTAATAAGTTACGCTGCATCAAACAAAAAATAACAAAAGAAAAATACGACTTCACACATGAGAAATTCTGTGAAGACACTCATAAGCTATCCTTGCTTCCCATAAATGTTGGATACAAAAAAAAAATAGCCACTGGATCTAATGCTTCATATTCTGCAACATGAATAGACAGTGGCATGAAATACAAACCAGAAAATTGTGAGACCACAGCAACCCCAAATTCAGACAGATGGTTCCCCTGCAGTAGCCAGGATTTTTAGAGGGACCAATACCTGATCTTCAAAAAACAGAAAATTCAAGAGCTGCCAGGTACAGCACTCTGTGCTGCTGAACATGCAAGCATTGAGTTATATTTTCTGAACACTGAGACTTATTATAATTTTCTCATGAAAAAGTTGAATGTCTCGACATTTATCTTCAAGAATGTAGAATTAAAAGTCAAGATTACCTCCATCTTATCAAAATCCAGCATGAGAAAGTGAATTTCCCAAGTAAATCTTACAACACCAATGACTGGATTCACATGGGCTGCTAATAGTAGCTAACAGACTGAGAGCATAATGTGTAAGGTATTCTTAAGGTTATAATGAGAAAAATTTGTACAAAGACTTGTAGAATTAGGGCAAAGTACAAAGAGATTCAAGCTGTATCACTTGCAGACATCCATCAATTCATAGAATCTAAAGTTAAAAAAAGACAAGTGGGATGATCTATTCTTGCATATCCTAAGACGTGCATATCACAGGTCATTGCATTTCACATCATTAACCCCAGCACTGGGCCCACAGTGTTTGATTAAAACTTTTCTTACAGAAAAGCATCCAAGCTGAAGCTGCAGATGTCCGGAAATGGTGCAGCAGCTCTCCTTCCCAGTAATCCCTTCCCATATTTAACCAGATTTAGAATTGAATATTTTTACCTACTCTTGATTTGAATTCATCTATTTCAGCCACTGGTTCCTATTTCCTTTAGCACCCAGTATTTGCTTTCTCTGAAGACTCTTAAACACTGCTACCCTACAGACACCCACTTTTCTCACTGGCAAATGTAAGAGATGATGCTTTAAGTGAAGACCAACCATTTGTTCCTACCCCCAAGTATTCTGTGCTGACTTCCTGAACTTTACCCTCAACATCCCTCCTAAGACATGGATATCAGAATGACAGCAATGACTTTAGAATTGTCTTGCCAAGGTACACAGGCATATAAGCACACAAAACTTCTCTCCCAGCTCCCATTCCCATTTACACAAACAAGTACTGTCCCATTTTCACAAACAAGTATTGCATCTCAGCTCTCCACTAGCAGCCTGTTAGTCAAGAGGACGATCTCTGCTCTGCTTGACAGAGTCTTCTCCCGCTGGAGTATTTCTTTTTCTTAGGCAAGTTCATTTCTTTACTTTAGGCCCTCTACTTAAACAGGCAAAACAACCCAGAGCTTTTTGTGTAAACTGTCTACTAGCTTCTTATCTCACATTCTGCCACTCTGTGCTACCTGGAAATGAAGCAGCAGTAATTAAGAAAGATTATTCCAAGTAATGGACAAAAATATTGAACAGTGTTGAAACTAGTTCTGATCCTTGTCAAATTCCTGTAGCACCTCACAGTGATTCTCCATGAACATGTGTCTGAGATGAGGCAGTTTAGCCAGAGCTGCATTTAGTGCACAGACTGCTGCAACAAAAAAAGAACTTGCAGGAAGGGCTTCAGATCAAACCCCAGAGAGCACTGAGCACACTCTGTCACTGCATGGACTTCTCTGTCAGAAACAAATGCTACAAATAAGTGTACAGAAGTTCTTAAACCCAGGAATCACATCTGTCACCTGAAGGTGAAGATGCTCTGATGTAAAGCAGTAATTAAAACAATCAGGAATTCCTAGCACAGCCACTAAGAGTCTTCTTGGTTCCCAGTTTTCTGAAGAAAATATGGATCGTCACCACAGATTGGTTATCTTAAAGGGTCAAGTGTTGAAGAGGAGGTATGAAATGGGTGACTAAAATAAGCAAAGGAGAACAACAGAAGGAATGTCTTTCTAAAGAGAGGAATGACCATATATAGCATGGCTTTTTTTAGCTGTAGTTAATGTGTTTGATGTCTGAGGACCTTTCATCAACTCTGTCATCAAGTGGTATTTCCCAAATGGAGGACGGGTGTTCTGCAAGTGCCAGCAGTTATTTATTTGAGCTTTTGAAAGCCTGACTGTTCCATTTATCCTTGCAGGGGCCATTACCAAAGGGCATTTTGCAGTCTTTGCCTCCGATGTGACTGACTGTGCTGTTCCCTCTCTGTCCCTGCTCAGAACAAAGGGACCTTCCCATGCAGATCACCTGTCCCCAGCTGGGGAACGGTGACAACTCTCTGACCACAGAGACCCCAGGAGGTTTCCCCAGACACAACAGTTCACCAGGCTGACTTGTGTTTGCACAACTTTGTAAAAATAAATATGGATAGTACCTCTATGTCCACAATACATCCCTTTAAAAATATGCCTGCAGGCTTGATCTTTAGTATCTTTCAGGATAGTGCCCAGAAACACCTAAAACCATACCTATGTAACCAAAATCATATAATAGAAAAGTAATAATACTAAAAATCAAAACAATTGGCTGACATATCAGTTCTTCAGATGGCCTAATCCACCAGCAAGAAATACAGCAGGTTATAGTACTGAGATATATCAAAAAGCTACATCATTTTTGATGCAGAGCAAGTACAAGATACAATGAAAGAGTGAATCTGAATAAACACACTTCCTTTCTTGTTCTAGAAAATCATCTTCTGCTTCCTTTGACTACATATTGAGGGAAAAAACCCACAAAAACCCACAGAGGCATACTGGATAAGAAATAAGGGAGTACAAGTACCCGAAACTGACCTCATTTCATGCCTCTTTATCCTCTGCCTTGAGACCCCATGGACTGGATCAGAGCAAGGGACACACATGTCAATAAAGTTGACAAATTTCTGTTTGATCGCTGCAAAATTTGGCACTGAGATCACCAAAATCCAAAATGCTGTGCAAATAGCAAACTATTTTTTTTAGTACTCTACAAAAGAGTCTAGAGACTAGAAATTTGCTAACAGAGAAAGATGCCAAGAAAAGTCATCAACACCTTCAGCTGCCCTTTTTTTCCCCCCTCTAAACCTTTAGGAAGTATCTAGCAATTTAATACAACACTCAGATGTAGAAGCCATGGAGGATTTAATCAGTTTGGATTTAACACAACAAAAACTTTATTTTCTTTTCTCTGCGCAAAGCTATGACTGCCCTGCCTGCATCTTATCCAGCCTCTAAAATCACCCACAGATATGATACAAATACCTGCTGATACAAACCTGGGTGCAGTAAGAGCAGAGAGCAAAATGTGCTCTGAGTTCCATGGCCCAGCTCAAGGTTAATGCAAAAGGGAGACCAAAGCCTCAGCACAAGGCAGAATGGCAGAAACAGGGGGGAAAGTTTGGGAGGAAGGACCTTCAGACCCTCAATGCCTCCCCACTTGCCACCTTCCAGCCCTGCTGGCTCATTTTTAAATGACCTTTTGCTATTTTCTCACAGACATGCTCTAAGTGCCTTTGCTCCTATTTCTTTATCTCTTCAAGTCACTAAATTTTATGAACTAAGGTTGAAGTGCAAAATACCAAACCATCTATTTGTGTTTGCTGAGCTTTCCAACCAGGCCAATTTCCCACGTTACATTTCAGTATGAACTATGCCTTGGTACAGACACAGCTTTTCTTGTGTATGTGCTAAGAAAAGAGGGAAAACCCAGAATCCACTTGAGGACTTGTCCATATTATACAAGAGGTGAAAAAACACCTCTAAGATCTGAACTTACATTTAACTGCACAAAAAACCACCACACCATTTATTTATCTGCTTTTCCCCAGATATCATTTTACAAGTTGCTTTCATACCAAGACTTTTAGTTAAGCTAAATTAAAAATACATTTTAAGACTTACTTGCTAAAAAACCCAAACAAAACCTAAGTGAAGGAGTCTGTCTGCATTTTTCTACTACTGAAACACACCATCACTCACACCAAAGATTGTCCCACAACACATGCCTTTGCAAGAGAGAAAATGTTTTCTGGAAATTTGGAATATCATCCTGAAGGTTTCTAGAAGCTATAGAAAAGTTAGATAGATGAATAAAATTGAACTATAGCGCTTAACCCTAGAAATGTTAAAAGAAAAATTTTATTTAAAAGAAAATGCTTTGGTGACAGCATCATCTGAAAGGTCAGCATATAACTGAAGTTAAATTCTGGACTTTTACAAAAAAATTATCCTGTGCTTTCTACAGAGCTCATAGATTTTATTTTAAATCTTTGAAGCCTGTTAAGTTCCTGAAGGAGACATGATTGTCTTGTTTTTGTCAACACACCCACCTACCCAATCAACCTTCAAAACATCAAAATTCACTTTACTCCCACTATCTCCTTGATGTAAATTATTCTCCTATTAATAATTCTCTTTTGTTATAATCAACCTTTCCTACCTTGCATGAATTGCTCTCATGCTAATATGACTGAGTTTGATCTAACTTCTTTAAAAAAGTCCTCATTGGAAAAAAAAGCAAAAATGTTAGGGGCAAAACTCTTGTCCCCCTTCAAACGCTGGAAAATATATTGGTGTTTGTGGTGAATTTCTTCATTTCATCTGCAAGATTCAAAAGCATCCCTGTAACTAATTCATCTGGGCTCCTGACTCTGGAGAAATTGGCCATTACCAACAGGTATTTGGCAAACCATTTTATATTCCTGCATTCCTGGAAGTGACTGAAGACCTGCTTTGCTCCTCAACACTCCTCCCTCTCCAGGTCTTGACAATTCCCAGCATCCCCAAGGGGGCAATTCCTCATGATGTCCAGATAAGCCACTCCAAGCCAGCAAACAGCAAGAGTTTCAACACCACCAAATCCCATAGAAGTCCCACAGATGGACAGAAAAATCTATGGATCTACAGAACAAAAGTTTCTGACTGGTGTTAAACCAAAGTCAGGTAAGATAAATGCAAAAGTTCCCTTCTAAAATCTATTAGAGAAGCAGGAGTGTCAAATACAGCCTTTTGTGTTTGCAGGCTTTTTTTCTGCCACTAGTTTTAACAAGTTGTTTATGGGACTGGGGTTTGTTTTGGTTTTTGCCTTTTTTTTCTCCCCTCTTCCTTCTTGGCTACCTGAAGTCTCCCCAGGCACCTCTGAGTTTGCAGCAGCAGTTCCCAGGAGACTGCTCTGACATGATAATAACATCTGGACTGCAGCTACACTGCTGTGAAGTCCAGCCAGTGATTCTTTGGAGCTCCTGTGTGGGCTGGGGTATTTGGGTTTTCCTTATCTTTTATTTTTATTATTAAAGATTTTTTAAAAATATAATTTCTCTTTGTTATTGTTAAAGATACTTTTTTACCCAGGGAGTTCATTCAAGTTGTCAAGCAGAAAAATATTTTAAAATGCAAAGGCAGCCAAAGAATTGTCCCTTTTACTGCTTCTCCATCTTCCTAGATGCTTTTAGCACAGATTTTTTTTTTTCATCAGGCATATATACTGATGTATAATAGGAGCCAGAATCAAATCTCTGATGTGCCCAATAGGCACTGAATTACAGAAAGTGTCCCTGCAGCAGCTGGTGAGTTGGGCAGAGTGGGTTTTTGTATCATCACTGCAATATACTGCGCTGACTTTTCTAAAAACAACAACAACAGGAATTTTCAACTTTGGTCTGTGATCAGATTTTAGCTCCTCTACTGCACCTCATTTCTATGGGGTAACAGCACGAGCTAACAAACACACTTTCTACTTGTGTTTTATGTGAAAATCCAAAAGGCAGGCAAATTTATGAGCACTGCTGGGAGATATATGACTGTCTTTTGGCAATGAACACCGAGTGATGAATTATTTTAGCAGCACAGGTCAAACAATAGAACTGCATGACAGCTGCAAGCACACACAATAGCAAGGAGCACAGTTTAGCTGAAACCGAAAAATGTTTCCTAAAAACTCTGTCCAGCACGATAGAATGATCTTTTGGGGGGAGATGTGAGGGTAAAATTTTTATGTTGTTTAGAAACCTTTTTCTACTATACAGTTAAGACTTTGAAAAGATGGAATTTTCCTCCTCCCCACCTAAGTCTTCAATTTAAAAATACCAGCATGGACTAATACTTGTAGGATGCAAGGGGATGTTATCACAACTGAAGTAGCATTGTACCTCAGACACTCCTTCACACCTAAAACCACTCGGGCAGCTGTAATCACATGTGTAAACTTCAAGAAACCCCCTATACAGAGATATCTTTATGTTGCTAAAATAAGGAATATTTGCAAGACTTTGATCCACATGCTTAGAGCATGTTGACCATCAACGCTCTTATGATTTATGTTCTAGTACTTTATAATATGCTTTAGAAAAAGTCAGGAAAATACCCCTGCCTTAGAAGAGTGCAGTCCAGATTTCCCAGGAGAAAAAGATAAAACTAGGCAGAATGTCCCCTCAGAGAAGGGCTGGGGGCCCTGCTATCATAAAACAAGCTTAAGTAACTTGAAAGCAGTTACAGAAAGAATACAAGTTGCATGCTACACAAGCATGTAGGTATGTATTCTCCTTCTGGTGGAGTTAACTCAGGAGTGTATTAATTGAAGAACAAAGCCCTGCATTAGCTATTTATACACTTATGCAATCAATACTGAAATACATGAACATATAATTACATAATTATCACATTAGGAAGTCCATAATGAACTATTTAATCAAGTTTAAAAAGAATATCATAAATATGGCCAAATTATAATGAAACTGTACCACATGAATAAATCTGGCTCGGAAAAGGCAAGTACCCAGCAGAAACTGGTAGGGGACAACTAGTTTACACGTCAAAATGTATCACAACTATAATATTTAAGAATTCTGAGGACATTTCTGTACTTCAAAGAATGAAAACAAATAAAAACCCAAGTCGCTGACACAAGGACTTGAAACAAGAAATGATTACATGTGGATTAATGTTGTTAGAGGTTAGAGTCATAGAAATCACTAGTTACTTGTAAAGACAGATGCATGATAAGATGACAGATTTTTGAGAGAGCTTTTCTGCTCCAAAGATTCATTTTGTGATTCTATATTCGGAAACGGCTCCATTCGTTTTGTTTGCTTGGACTGGTTACCATCATCCTCAAGATTTTCAAACTATGTCTACACAGCTCAAAAATGAATAATTTATCAAGTTCCCTGTATTTGCATCTGGAGCCTTACTCAGGGCTGTGTGGAGCTGGCATTCCAAAGGCTGAACAAAGCTGGCTCTCTGGGCTGCAGAGGAGTCCTGGAGTCCTGGGCATGGTGGCCACAGAGCCCCCCGTGTCTCTGCTCCACAACTGACACACCTCAGGGCTGGCAAATGCCACCATGGGCACAGAAGTCATTGAGGCCCTCAGTCTGCAAACACCTTAAACAACAAAACTGTCAGATTTAGCCAAACTTGCTAAGTCAGCTGAGCTACATCAGCAGAGCAGGTCACGGATGCCAAAGAGGCAGCACAGCTCCAAGAGCCCTGGCACGCTGGTAGGAATAATGGCACAGAACTGGCACCACTGGGGGTGACTATGGAAACAACCACGGCAGGGTGAAGAGCAGGAAGAGACAGTCACAGAGGAATGAAAGCAACAGGGAGAGTTAAAGATCAATAGACAGAGCCCAGCCAGGCCAAAAGCCCTCCCCCACTCCTTCTGCAGTATCTTGTGCTCTATTACCACTTGAGAAGCCCTCTTCCTTCTGCTGCCTTTGCTATGCCAGTCATTGGAATTGTGTCCCAGTCCAAGGTGGTAACCAGCAGTAGTGTATTTATTAATAAAGCCATAAATTGTACCAAGCTTTTGCTGACTGACAAAAAGGTTGCTACAAACACATTTCCATTATTCTTTAATTTCAGCAAGGAGAGGCAAAGAATTGGATGGGAGAAAAGGACACGTTAGGGAGTGGCACGGCACAGTCTCTGGAGAGCTCAAACCAACAAAAATGCATAGTCTCCACTGTGGAAAAAAATATGGCTTAATAAATCATCATCTGAAGTTGCCATGGTAATAGTAAATGTCTAGTTCCCTATACTGTTTAACTCCATACATCCACTCCTGCAGGAGAGGAATAGCACCCATTTGTCCTCCGTACCAAACACTGGAGATTCTTATTTAAAGATGAGGACAGAGTGTGCAGCTCAGCACAGGCAGGCTCACGACCTGCAGGGTACTTGAGGTGAAGGAACACTTTCTTTATGCAAGTCAGCTCCACACCACACACCCGCTGTACTTTTTGCAGAACTCGCTTCCTGGTGCAGTTGCCTCAGAACTGCAGCCTGCCAGATCACCAGCAAAGCAGCCCTTGCTTTCTAAAACTGGAAAACGCTCTGCGATTGACTGAGCAGTGCAGCCCCACATGGAATGCAATCCATGGTGTAATAAATTATCATAGCTGTAGGTAAATATAGACACATAGACAGAATCCAAAAGAGCTTTCTATGGACCAATGACTTCTTGGAGGGAGGGGCTTAAGTAAAAAGAAAGAATCTGACAAGGAAAAGGATGGTGCGTGGGTCTCTCGCAGAATAAGGTCAGCTCCCACAGACTTCCTCAAGCAAGTTTCTTAATGTTCCTGTATCTCGGTTCCCCCCATCTGTACAACAGTGTTAACATGTACTCTGCTTATCTAAGCTTATTAGCATGTAGAAAGTGATTTGTAATCTGAAAGTTCAGAGCCTATGAAAAAAGAAAACTTTTGTTTCAAAACTTTGCTGCCTCTAAGAGTCTGAAAAAAATAGCCTTGCTGGCAATCCCTGTGCCAAAAAGCACTGTCAGTGTTTGTAAAGCAGAGATGAAACATTTCCACATCACATAAAGAAGCAAATTGACTAGTCACACTTAAAGCACTATAATAAGATAAATGAGCAAAAAGACAGTCAAGAAAAACCAAAGTGACAGTGGCACTAGGAACAATCACTGACTGGAGAAGTGCAGCTCAATGGCAAGAGGAGAGAGAAGATCAGGTTTAGCTTTCCAGCAAAGGAACATGCCACTGCTGAAATCCAGCAGATTCCAGTGTCTGGAAATTAGCTGGGTTTTTCTAAATATTCATTTAAAATGCTTGCTGTCCCACCTCGGATCATGGTCACGCCTATGGCACGTGACAGCAGCTTACATAAGGTCAGGTTAAGTATCTTTTCCTTGTTTCTCATACGTGAGGTCCCTCAGACCACATACACATCATGAACTATATCATTGCCAAAACCCAAGCCACAGTTCTTGAAATACAATCTGTGAATAAAGAATACTTGTTTTAAAACAGGTCCTAGAAGGCAGTGCCAGCACAGTAACTGTAAGAGCAGGCAATTCAACTGCACTCTCCTTGCAGGCTCTTAAGCCTTTGCTACTGCAATTTCACATTAAATAAGATACGACGTTAGCCTAGAACACAGCTCTTGTAAAACTGGGAATTTTCAAGAGGAGCGACCAGATCTGTTCCTCCTGACTGTTCCAGGACAGTGTCAGCTACCAGTACTTTACAGAAAGCTCTGTATCAGCCTATATAAATGCAATGTAAAAAAGTATAAAAGTAGCTCCTAGCTTAAAGCAATTTATCACAACTCCACATTCTCTTCTTTAAAGAGACTATCTAAAAAATGGGATAGGATTTTTAACCAAACTAAAACTTACAGCGAGTCTGAATCCTTTCTAAAATGAGTCTTTTCTTAACCTGTAAAAGATTAACTAAAGGTAAAAACTTCTCGGAACAATGATACAATTTCACACATTGTAATCAGACAAAAACATCACTTCATTACAGACTTGATCTTACAGGTAGAGGAACAGATGTGCGTCTGTTTGCAAGAAGTGCAGCAGCTGAACATTTGACTTTCTCAATAGAATACTTCAAACACCCGTTTCCTCCTCTTTCTGCATGTATTTTGTGTTCCTGAAACACAGAAGTAATGCCAAACCCTGGAAAAGCCAGCAATGCACAGCTGTGAGAGGCTCCTTGGTTCAAGGTGCACCTCACACACCCTGAGCTAAGAGCTCAGGGTTTTGGGGTATCCCCACTCCCCCCTGACTGAACTGATCCAGCCTTCACCGTCTCCAAATGCAAACAAACTGCAAATGGAAATATAAATTCATAATAGGTTCAGGGCAAATATCCAACATACCAAGGTTACATCACAGTGGATGCAATTCGCAACTCCAGTGGAAAGACAGTGAATGGAATCAAAGTGATCCTCTGAGGAAAGTGTGATGTACAAGCTAATGCAAAACCAGCATTTTGTGTCCCCTGCACAAAGACATCCATGGCTTGACATTAAATATGTACAAGACTTGAGCTTGGGCAATTTCCTTGGAAGCTACCAATGTATCCTCCTGCAAACACTTTGCTTTCACTCTCAAAGAGGCCAACATACCAAAATATTGACAAACTGTAGCATTTACAGGTCAAATGATAACTCACTGAATTAAAAAAGAGGACACCATTCCTTACCTGGGAAAATCTTATGCCTACAATGGACACAAAAAAGGCCTTTAAGTATGTAACAGAAGAGGTAAAAAATAGTGAAAAACCATAATGAATGTCCAAGTTAAAATCCAAGAAAATTTTTATCCCTTGTACTCTCTCTCTCTTTTCTTCCCTCTCAAGGGACACAGGACTCATGAGGTCTGCTAGGCACTTTCTGCACAATGTCAAACAAAGTAGACAGTATCAGAACATTTGGATACTAAGTAGGCTTGGACAAAAATATACTGAAAATTATTTTGTCTCTTCTGAACAAGAATGCTGCCAGTGTCTTCAAATACAACCGCAAGCTTATTTCTATGTAGTCACATTTACCTCAAATTTAAGAAATTGCTAAAACATACGTGATTTTTAAGATGATAAATGTTTCTCAATAATCTGGCTCTTCTGCATACATCTTAGTTTTTCTGGAATGAAGGTTAAAATAGACCCCACAACACAAAGCAGTTACAGTTTGCTATTTCTCTTAGCCATTCTGTGGACAAAAGACAAGAACTGTGCAAACATTCTAGCTCCTGGTAGGCAATACTAGAACACCAGTCATTCTGCATACTCATGCCAGGGAGGGGAGCTTCCCAGAAGGGGCAGCAGCAGCAGCACCTCTACCCCAGCCAGGAGCACCGAGCTCTGACACTCCCCCATTTCCACCCTTGGCATGGCATTGTGACTGTGACTTGACACACGTGGCACTGCCAGCACTCCTCTTTATGTTCACAACAGCCAGGACATGCCAAGGCTGGCCAGAGTTCAGGGCACAGCCTTGTAAAGGACAAGAAATCACAGAGGAACTCTGGACAGAAAGCGCTGAAGAGGTTAACAGGAAAAAAAACTGTATTAATAAAACATGAAGTTATTTAAAATAGTTCAAGTGTAGCAGAACTCACTTTCAGTTATGCCAGACTGGATGATGAAGTTTGTGTGATTAATTCCATTCTCTTCCTTTTCATCTCAGAAAACTGTCAGCTCTGTTGTAGCAACAACATACTGTTACAGTGGCATCGTGAATAGCTCTTGGATAGCAAACAAAAAATATTAAGTGAGCTTTGCCAATTACCTACCACAGGTTTTGCTCACTTAAGCTCCCTTATTCCCTTAAAATTCTATTGTCAGTATATTTAACCTTTTAAAAGTAATAGGCACCACTTAAAAGCAATTTCTACTTTAATTGTGAATTGGGGTCGTAAATCCATTCTTTAAGAAGCATTTTTACAATCTGCTGAATTCTTTTGAATGTGCCTCCTTTAATTCCCTTGCAGGCAACTTCTGCTATAATGAAATTTTTCATTTGCAAATTAGATTTGCTTGTAGCTAGAAACAAAAAGCCATCATCAGAGAGCCAGTAAAAGGAATGCATCCTTACCTAGTAGGAACAATTAGTTGCAGTGACTGCAGTTGTAAAGGCTGCCTCTTTTCTTCTTTCTCCTCCAGCTCTATGATCTGAAGCAGGACTCAGAAACATTGGCACAACAGGAAATTATGTGTTTCTATACACAGTAAAATAAATGCAGACCTGTGCCTCTTTATAGGGTGTTAAAAACTGGACTGTACTAGGCAGGATCCATTGCTAAATGTCATTTCTACATATGAGTACATATACTCTGCATATATATCCATGTTACAGTAGAGAAAGGAAAATTTAATTATTAATGCAGAATTACCACTCAGCAAGGGACTGAAGCAGAGATTCACATAATAAATACTCGGCTTAAAGGCAACAGTAATCGGCCTGACGAATGTCACAAACTTCACAGTGTACTCAACTTGGTTTGGTATGTCTTATTGACAACAGAGAAGTCAAAATAACACAGCAGCCAACCCCACCCACAGCCCACTTTCTCAGGCAGAAACTCATCGTCACCTCCATTTGACTTCCAAAAAACCTGCCAACAGCAAACAGGCATAAAAACATCAACCAACCAACCCAAAGCTACTCAAGAAGTTTGTTAAAGAATTAAGTACTGGAAAAGGATCTTCTACGTTCCAACCTTGTACCTTGACATGCATAAACCTGGGCTAACAACCCCTGAACACTGGGTGTGGTTTAGACTTGAACCTATGTTTTCCCTGATGTGCATTTTGTTTTAACTTGTAAGACTTGATACTTCCTTATGACCAAAATAATCCTGAGACTGTACAATCCAGTTGTTATTTCAGTAACTAAACCCTGTGCAAGAGTCGAGTATTGTATTTTTAGGTTCCCTGCAAGAAGCATTGTTCATTTTTATCCTTTCAGTGGGTGATCTTTATCTCTGGCAGCCTTTGGGATCTTTTCTTCCTGTTCAAACACCAAGGACATTCTTATTATTCTTCACTCTAATGAATCCTGTAGCCTTCGGAGTGGGCCACAACTCATTTGGGGAAATTAGTGAAAGGGAATAGCTACCAGATGACAATGAGGAGACCTGAGAATGATCCCATTTTCAGGCATGAAAAGGAAGTCGCTGGAAACATACCTGCCATTAGGCACAGCAGGAGCTGGGAGCTTTGAAACTAACATTGCATAAAGAGAAAGTTCTGCTTTTGGAAAAGTGGAAGATTTTATCTGGATACGTAAATCTGTCAATCGCCACATGCCGTATTTCTCTTTGCAGCAGAGAGGTTTGCGAGGGCTTTATTTTTTTCTGTCAACCATTTCAAACACAAAATTCTGTTCTTTTTTCCAGTCAGCCCCGCACATCAAGCTCAGGAACCCTTGCTGAAAAGCTCTTCCGGCCTTTTATCCTAAGCCCTGCAGAAACCAATTTGAGAGCCATAAACCAGGTTATGTGCAAACCGCTGATGAAACCATCGCTCGCGGCTTTGCGTGGCAGCGCTTTGAAAAACTAAAGATCTAGAACTCTCTAAGTCTCCTCCCTTTCCTGCGAGGAGGTTTTGCCAGTGCTCACAGACCACTGGAATAGAGCAGCCAGCAGAAGGTACAGGCAGAATTTGCCAGGCTGTATCAAACCACTGTGCCACAAACTCTGTAACCTGCCCAGAGCCACACACTGTGCCTGGTGAGCGGGGGAAATACACCTAGTGCTCCTGTGGCTCCATGCCAGGCACACCAAGCTTTGTCCTGGAGCAGCAGGGAAACAGGCTGGGAGCCTCTGAACTTTGCTCCACCTCCACCACTTGGTGACCAGTCATAGACGAAGCCTGAAAGTGCTCACACTCCCCCAGCTGCAGCAGGTTCCAGCTCCTGGTCCTCCTGCACTATGACACTCATGGGTCTGAGCATCATCACAACCCAGCACTCACTGATGATGATCCCAGGCAGCCTGCTCCATCTACATTCAGCCCTGGAATGAAGGAAGGACATGTTGACAGCCATGAATTTGCAAATTAAAGACTGCTCCTAGGCAAACATGCTGACCGAGCTGGCTGATGTGTACCCGTCAGCTGAGAAGGAATCAAAAATACTGAAGTCAAGTCCAAATATCACACTTCTACTTTTTCTCATATCTGATAGACTGAATTTCAAGGTAAAATAGATTGGCTTAAAGAGGGTGAGTTAGGAACCTAGAACAAGTACAAAGTATGCAGTCAAGCTTTCCTGTTTACATAACATTTATTCCTACTTTAGCATGAAATCTGGCACAATAAAAAAAAGCAAGCCTGTAAAATCCAAATATCTTGGATTCCTGGCAAACTATTTTTGGTGAAGGTCACTGTTGTCCCAAAGGTCCCAGGAAGACAAGGACTTGAACCTCAGGCTGAACAACCTGCCCATTACCAGCTCTGAAAAAGTCTTGGTGTCATTTGGTGTAATTTGTCTTGGTGTCAATTCCTGTAACACCTTGTGGCAAGGTCTTCAGAGATCTTCCACAGCCTTTCATCTAGAGTGGAGCACTCTCCTGAACCCTGGCTAACTGGGAGGGTGCAGGAAGCCACAGCAACTCCTTACACATGGTAGAAAACCTGAGATCTCCTGTTCTGTACATCTCACAGAGGTCTCCACTTCTCATCAAAAAGAAGAGTCAGTCCTGCCCCAGGCTGTGAACTGGGTATTGCACCCTTCTGTAGCACCAATGCCATTACACAGCCCTGGCTCCCCAGACCACTCCCTCTATTTGCCTGGCTCTCATTTACCCTTTATCTTGACAACCATCATTCCTGTGCAAAAAACACCAAGTTTTCCTTTAGAAGTACTCTGGTTTTCTTTTTCTTTCTGCCTTATCACAGTTATACTCCTCACCATATGCTGGTGACATACATTGATGCAGCTCTTCTGGAAAGTACTGGAAAGTACATAGCATTAAAAGGGAAAAAAGAGAAACAACCAACCAAAAGAAACAGGTGAAGGCAGAGAAGAGGAACTGGCAATACAAGCTATAGAAAAGAAGATGGCCTGATGTGCTGCCCAAGGTAGAAGAAATAGAATCAGGTGTGAGTTACAGACCAAGCAGGCAGCTACATCTACAGTTCAAACTGCGATTCCATTTCAGCTGCTCAGACATCTGCTGATAAAAAAAAAAAAAAAAAACAAAAAAACCGAAGGTGTGTTAAGGATGACCCTAGGGAAAAAAGTACAGAAAACCTGCTCCCAGAGAGTGATGGAACTTCACACAAATTGACCAAAATTTAAGCACCCCAAAACCAGACGAGAAGCTCACGCTTTATGGACCTTTTACAATTCTAACCTCACCCCTAGCACTGCCTAGGTCCAGTCTACAGAGCCTGACACAGCCCCATACTAAAACTAGAGAAAACCTGACACCTCCTCCCATCTGTCCTTAAAAGTTCTGCAGTACACTGGCACAGCAGAAGTGAGAACAAGGAGGTGACACTTCTTGCCCTCTCCCAGCATGTACCCTTGTACCCTGGAGGAGCAGAAGGAAGCCCCACTGTTATCTGAGTGTAGGAGGCAAAGAAGAGAGGTTCAAGAAACAGGCCAAGGCTGGAGGGATGTCCTGACTGCAGAAATGGTCCAAGGGGGCAGCACATAGACTAGAAAAGAACACTCCTCTTGCATCTAACAAGATAACAACTCAAATTTTCAGCAAACCTGGTAAAGCAGTGCCTCTAGCAGCAAAAGGTAACTGGCTGTGTTTCCTCCTCCCTCCCCTGCTGGGCCAGGCAGCCAAGGCTGCTGCAGCTCCCCCACACCCCAGGCTCCATAGCCCAGCTCCAGCACAGACCTGAACCCTGCCAGGGCCCTAAGCCTAAGTCAGCCCAAATCCACAAAAGCAGCTCTGTCATGTGCTTGTACATGCTTGAAAACAGTTAAGTTCATGATTTTTCTGGGTTTTAAAAGAACAGAATAAGATCAAGGTATTTAAATATTTTCATCACAAAAGTAAGAAACAATACCTTCAAAGGAAGGGAAAGGACAAAGGAGCATCTATTCTAGCATTTTTAACTATAATGCACAGCATTCTGCAAATTTTAACCTATGTATCAGAACAGATCTCAGAGACAATAGCTTCCATAGTGATTGTACCTCACCACAGTCTGACAATTTTTTTATAGTCCAAGGGCCCCAACAACTGTGCTACTTGAAAGGTAAAGGCCAGCTGGGCAGCAGAAAAATAGGGCTAGCAAAATGGAATGTTTACAGGTCAGACCAAAGCCACAAGAACCTCATGCTGTGTTAGAGGGGAAAAAGCCCCAAACCTCTGAAGCTCTTTGAGGTAACTCCAGAGGGGAGTTGAGCAAAATCTTTGAAACTGGCCATCCATTTCAGACACAACCATACTAAGCCCTCTCTATTCTTCTACTAGATCTTTAAATAGCATTTAAGTAATCTTCTCATTTTCCATTCTAACTTCAAGCTGATGACTTCCCTGTATTTTATTTTATTTTTTAAAAGCCTTTCCTAAGCAATTATTTTGCCTAACAATTTTTTTTTTTATTGCTGGCATGAAACATCTTTAGATTTCTCCCTGGAGGGCCATCCCTCCTGCCTCTATAACCGATTTCTTGGAATCCAGGGGCTCCATAATTAATCTGAGAGATACTTTCTGTAAGGGATGTATGACATTTAGAGTTACAGTAACACTGCCTTTGGTTATGTTTTGGCTTTGTTTAAATCTTTGATACTGAACTTTACTTCAATCTAAGAAGAACTATGTGAAGTGACTGTTAAATGTCCTTTATTTTCCTCCATCTTGAAAACATTTGTTGTTGCTGCAAACAACTTGCACACTTCCTGAAGACTCCTGAGAGTGATTCTGCACAGGCACAATCTAACAGGTGCTGGATATTAAGCAGGACATTCCAATTCCTATCACATCCATTGACTCTTGGCTCCAGCTGCACTGGAAACCTGTGTCCCAGAAAGTTGGCACACAAAGAAAGCAGCCCATGAACAGTGCAACTTTGGGTCATTTGCATGCGGGAAGGGATGAAATCCCTTTCCCTTAAACATGCTGAATTTGCCCTGCAACCACCCTAAAATGCCACTTTGCAAATGTGGTATGTTTCATTAATCTAGAAAAGATGCAACATCCATCTCCTTTACATCTCAAATTTGATAGAAAGGGTTGTTTTTCTGGTTTCTCGCCTCAATTAAAAAATATGTTGATCCTTTTATTTTTATTAAAGTTAATTTCTTCTTAGGAATAATAAGGAATCATGTGCTTATTAGATCACAACTTTGAACCAATGTATCTCAGGTTTTCTATCTGCCCTATCTCTTATTTCAAAACCCACACTTGTTCCTCATGACCCACAAAAAAAAAATTCAATTTAAAAAATTTTAAAAAAATAAACCTCCTGTCCCCCAGTCAGATTAAGATTGTTATTCTCTACAGATCTCTTATTCAGACAACTAGGAAACTTAGCAAAATCACTCAGGTTTGGCTTTTTAGTGGGTTTGGGTTTTTACTACGTCTCAAAGTCAGTACGTTCTATCAGTTTCTTTCAAACATAAATTCTGACAAGTGTTGAACTTCAGCTCTCACTTTAACATCTTTAATTTTCCTAAATACCTTACAATGAAGCTTCCAAAAGCTCTCCTTAAACAACAATGCTTCATTACAGAGATGATAACCCTGATCCCAGGGGATACCTAAAGATCAACAGCTCATCTTTCTTTTCTTACTAATTTTCTCAAAAAAACAAAACAAAAAAACCCAAAAAAACCAACCAAACAAAAAACAACAACAACAACAACAAAAACCCAACAAAACCACAAAAGAAAAAAAAGGAAAACAAACAAACAAACAAACCCACCCCTCACCATTTCTGTAATGTGAAAAGGTGGCAAGACTTAAGACATTAAGCCAGGAAATGCATTTCTCACCTGCCTAATGAGCACGTTCTTGCAGCCAGGGTACATGGCAGAGCACAGCCTGCTGTCACACCCTTAGCTATTGCTGCATCCCAACATCAGCCACCAGCTCAAACACCCAGGGGTACAAAACCCAAGTGGCTCAAAGCTCTGACAGAGGCTCCTCTGCCTGCTACCCATGAGGAAAAAGGCTTTATTCTGCTCCTGGGGACCAAAATCTAATAAAAAAGGGCATGGGTGCTTTGAGTATAACAACAATATGTCTTTCTCTCCATTGAATTAAATGGGATTTTGCCTCATTTATCAACCCCAAATGTTTTATCGAATGAAAACAAGACCAGTGCTCACACTAACCACTGTATCCTTGTATTTTCTCTCTTCAGAGATCTTCACATAAGAACTAAATACAGTGAAATAAACCCAAAAATTCAGTGGGCTTTAAAATTAAACCACAGACAGGTGTTGAATTATTTCTCTATAAAGAATTAGAATTTTAGAAGCCTTTGTACATGGTTCAGTTCAAGAAGAGGCCCTGGCACTGCAAAGTGAGTGCTGGGCATTTTGCTCAATTCAGTAGGGCCGAGGGCACGATATGCTGGGGGATTTCCCCTCATCTGTTACCAAGTGAAGGCTGTATAAAGGACACAATTTCAACTCAGTGCCTTCAATATTTCACCACTCTGAGGAAAAAAAGCAAACCAAGAGTGTGATTTTCAGTATACACACCTGCTGCAAAGGAGCAAAGAAACACATGGCCCGGCATTTACCCTCACTGGACAAAGTAGGAAAATGCCTTATGATAAGGCATTATTAACATTTATGATAAAATTATTAACAAGGAAAACCAGACATCTCCACAATCCACTATTTTGATTTTTTAAAAATTCTTTCTCATATTCCCTCTCAAAATTTAAACTTGGGATGTTTGACAAAGTATATAATGATTTTTTTCCCCTAGCTTATGATTTGTAATTTATGCAGGCTATCATAATGTGAATAATGAAATGATGCTTTGCATAGTTTTATTCCTATGGGTTATGAAAGGAAGAGCATTGGCACTGTCCTGTCATTGCAAATGGTCCTGGATTTCTGATGTCTCACTTCAATTGATGTTAATGAGAAAAAGAAAACTCAGGCAAAATCTGCTGTTGGCACAGCATACAAGAAAAAAGCTTCACAGAATCCCAAAAGGGGGAGGGTGGAAGCAGGCAAATCTCTAATGCATAAAGTAATAGAGTTTCAAAAGACCTTTACAAGCTGTTAAGTAGCAGTTGGAGAAGAGAAAAAAAAATTAAAATTACCTAAATGGCCACACAAGATTTGGACAGCACCTATACCTTAACTAACATTTCCCCATTCCCACAATCTGTATATGCCTGCACTATGGATTTCAGCTGAACAAAATTAAATTTAAAAAAAAAAAAAAAAGTTTAAAAAAAAGTGGTGTCACTCCATTTGAAATCATTAGAGAGGTCTGACAGTTTCTTTGGGTACTAAAAGTTAAGATATTCATTTCAACAATTTTGGCTTAGACTACACTGAACTTTACTGACAGAAAATGGCAAACCTTCAGAGGCTCAGCCATCATGGCTAATAAGTACTGCAATGAATCAAACTGATTAACTGGATTCCCTATAGACTTCCAAAACATTTCTTTGTAATTCACAAGCAAATATACATATGTGCCATGAGCTTGTTAGATAGATGACAAATGAAGAGAAAAGCCTCAGTGTACATACAGCTGTTCTGAGTTTGAAATCCCTGAATTCAAAGTCTTGGGAACTCCTCTGGCACCATTTCCTCCCTTGAACACTTTGGTGAGAAGGCTGAATTTCTGGATGAACACTGCTCATTTGCAAGTGGTTTCCCTCCATCCTGCTGGATGATTACACATCAGTAAACTCATTAAGGATCAAATCATTACTTCCAAAATTACAGGGTACTTTTTCGTGAAAAGTCAGATGTTACAGAGGCAAAGGAAGAAGGATCAAGACCCTTTAAAAAAAACAAGCAGGAAAAATGAGAGGAACATGGGACCTCTCACTGTGTTTCTGTGAAACCACCAAGTCCTGACAATCTCTCAACTTGTAGAGAAGAACCTGGTATGGAGAAGAGCTCTCAGGGCTGGCAGGGCACCAAGCTGAGACCCATTCCTGAGGCTTCCAAAGGACTCGAGGAGTGGCTGTGCTGTTTTACCTGGGAGAAGAGGGAAAGGTTTGTGTGGCACAGGGAGAAGGGAAGCAAGATCCACATGTCAGCAGGTGTTCTAAAGCATCCTGGGCTATACTGAGAAAGGAACTGAAATATTGGAGGACAATATAACAGCACCAATCAGGGTAACCACCCTTACCAGAAAGAGAGGCTGTACAGAAGAAGGCTTGTTCATTACAAATCAGTAAGGCACTCATTAAGACTTAATGAAAACATTCTTTCTTTCAGAGATGCATTTCAATATCTACAGTGAAGCTCCTGGATATTTTCTAGAACTATCTGCATTAAATATAACTCAGAGGAATTCACATTCCTACGATGTACTGAGAAATAATGTGAAATACTGTATTGTTTTAAACATCCAGCCGTTATCTATTTCCTACTTGGAAGTTGAAGGACTCAAGGGGAAACTGGCTAGGGTTCTATTTTTAGTTAAAGATGCTTAAGTGATAAGTAAAGCAAGGTTCTAATATACCTGTTTTCTGCTTACTAAAAAATATTTTATGTTTTAAAAAAATCCTGCTGTATTGTTTCATCTTCAGAGAAAGCATATATACACAAATACTTCAAGTTTGTGATCAGCACCCGATAAAAACATGCCACTTTTTGCAGCTTGACAAAAGTATTTCAAGCTAAAACATGTGGCTTGCACTGATTCTATTACACATGAGAATGAGAAGCCTCTCCTTCCCACTCTGATTTCCTGCCTTGGAAACGCCCCCTGCAAACACGGGGAGCTCCACGAGGCCCAAGCTTTCCATCCTCCCATCAAAGTGCTGAAAACTGCCACATCCACACGTTCTGCTCAAATTGGATGGAAGAGCTATTAACCATCAGCAATCCAGTTCCATATCTTCCTTCACTTTCTCCTTATGCCCTGTGATGAGGGCACTGATGTGGAAGGCGACTTCCTACGTTCTGGTCATGAAATATATAGGAGCCCGGGACTGCGTGTGCACATTCCAGGGATGTGGTCTTTTTCCAGCACTAACACTGCCCTTGAAACCATAGCAACTCATCACCCAGACTGATGTCAAAGTGTTTCAGCTTCAAACACTAATGCATTCCTTGGGACACCACTAAAATGAAAAAGACAGTTTATTGTAGCATTTGTTAAAGTACTCCTCGTAATGAAATATTGAGTAAGTATCACATCTTAAAGGCCTTGTAATTCATTAAAACAAAAAATAACCCACCTAAAACCTTCATGGGAACATGTAAAACCAAGGGAAAATCCTGCATGAAAGTTCCTGCTGCAATTATGAGGTTCATCTGTGTGTATTTGGGTTTGGATGACACTGTATCAGCTAACCTCAGAAAGGCCTCGAAAAAAAAGCTTTTTTTAAGGCACCAAACTAAGTTGGTATCTGGGTAAGTTCCAGAAAGAGTGAGCCAAGGGGTTAGAACAAAGCACAGATTTTCCCTTCCCTCAGCCATCCTTGGCTGCCTCTCCCACTCAGCTGACAAGCAGTTTGCAAAGAAAGGAAACAAGAGCAGTGCATCACTTTGTTCCCAGGCTTCTGCTTACCTCAGAGATTCCAGATCACAGTAACTGTTCACTGAGCCTTCATTTACCTAGAGAAATGCCTCATCTTATTGATGAGCTCATAAAACCAGTCTCTAGCTGGTGATAACTCCAAACAGCCTTCTTGCCTTACAGAAACAAGTCCCATTCAAGCATTTGCTGCAGCTGGAGACTCTCCCTTCTCTGGGTTTCATATTTCTGGCAGTGCAGAGGTTAGACAATAATGCCAATGCATCTCCACCTGCAGAACAATTAGGTGTTTCTTGTTTTAGTCACCTAGGAGAGGTGGTGTACCTCACCCACAGATCTTTCTCTACAGCCCTCAAACTGTGTGTCCTTCTATTCCAAAATCTGTAAAAATAGTTCTTTTTAACTCTTTGGCCAGGTACAAGTGCATACCCATCCCTCCACTTCCTCTGCTCTTGAATGCTCCCTTGCATACAATCAGTTAGGTCTTTTCTGAAGTCAGGGATAGCAAGAATGATGAATATCACTTGGTGAAAGAAATTATTAGAAGAAATAAAGCACTTGCATAATAGT
Organism: Urocynchramus pylzowi; assembly: GCA_013397555.1. Lineage (NCBI taxonomy): Eukaryota > Metazoa > Chordata > Aves > Passeriformes > Fringillidae > Urocynchramus > Urocynchramus pylzowi. The sequence continues at coordinate 1,445,875 of VZRH01002255.1, forward strand.
CAATTAGAAGGCAAGAAATTGTTAAACCAATTAGCCAGTAGCTTGCAGCTGGAGAACTGGAACCCAGCCTCATAGAAAACACTGCTGTATTTCAGTGAGAAATTGAGAGATGGTGTTCTTGTCCACCTCCAAGGTGTGGGTACCTATTGTCCAGTCCTCAGCAGCTTCATTCCAGGACAGAGCTGGCAGTCCCAGCTGTGCTTGGGTATCTGTGCCCAGAGCAGCCTCAAGGCCCCGAGCAGGGAGCTGCCAGCACAGCATGGACTGCAGCCAGTACAGCTCCTCTCCTGCCTGGATCCAAGGGAGCAGCCTGGAGATCCAAGAGGCCCTGGAGAACCACAGATGGTGACTTTCCTCACAGAGCCACCTCCCTGTCCCCATCCAGGCTCCATTCAGTGTTTCCCTCTGGTGTCAGGTGGTGCCTTTTCTCTCCTGTTTTGCAGTTCCCTGCAGGGAGTGGGAAGTGAAAGGTGGCTCAGAGGAAGCTGCTGCCTTACGGGGTGGAGATGTGGGTTCTAGGACAGGACCAGGGAAGGAAGGAAGTGTGCCAGAAGAGAGAGGAGATGAAAGAGTGATTTCCACCCACTTCAACACCCTCTTTAAACACTTGGTGTCCTCCAGGTTCCTCCCAGAACAACCCTACACTCCGACATCTTCCCCTTTAGTGTCACGCACCTTACCTGCATTTCCAAATGGGATTTTGCCTGTGTGACTCAGAGCCTCAGGCTGTGCCTGTCTCGGATGAACTTCCTCACCTGAACACACACCTTCCATCTAGCAAAAATATTCCTCCCACTCGAGACTACAGAGCAAAGGTAGTGTGACGTGGCACCTGTTTGTCACCTCTCTTGGATCTGTTGTCTCTGATTGCAGTTTTAAATCTTCCTTTTTAAAACTCAGCAGAAAATATTTAAACATATTTAGCATTTCAGCTGATGAAGGGGCCCTGGTTTTTATTTTTCCCCCTCATTAAAAACACCTTTGTCAGAATTAGTTAGAGCATGACCAGATCATCTCTGTGCCAAAGGTCAACTGGAAAAATCAGCTGTTCCTTCTCTTATGGCAGCTCCTCTGCTTTTGCACATACTCTGATGGAAATGATTCATTAATTTCTCCAGCATGTGGGAAAACCTCTTTCCTCTTCATTTTCCTAACGCAAGATTTTTCTTCTTAAAAAAGATATTCTTCCTACTCAAAACAAGATGAGATATAAAAGTACAGAATATGTCTTATTCCTGGTGGGTGTGAAACGATGTCTTTTATTAGGACACGCATCGTCACTCCTGTATGAAACAATTTTTCCCTCTTGACAGCAGAGCTGTTTGCTCAATTTCCATTAATGATTCTCACCAAATTTTTAACCTCTTTTTACTTTCCTACTGGTATTTTGAGGCACACTGAGGTCTTCTTATAGTTGGAGAACAATTCTGTACTTCGTCAGTTCTATTTTATTTAGTAAGCCAGACAGCTGGAAACCTGGATGAAAGTTCAGCCCATTTATTTTTACTCTTAAGTAATTTCAGAGAAAACCTCTCTCCCATTTGTAAATCAGAGGAAGTCAGTGACTATCATTTCTCTTATTTTCCTTCTGAACTCCCCCTCCACAGAGGACTATATGCTCCTCCCTAATTTTAATTCTCAGGCAAATGTTTGAGGTGTATGTGAACTTCAGTTTTAGCTCAGCGTGATAGAGAAAAAGGGTACCTAAAACACTTTGCCAGGAGAAACAACTTTGCTTAACAGAAAAATGTGACATTCTAAAACTGCCTGTAGTTCAATGACAGCTATCAGACAAATTGCAGTGGTGTCTGGGGCTAAGTACTGATGTCTCTTTGGGCATTACAGTGAGGAACAACTGGAGGACAAAACTAAAAAAGAATACAACTAGTACGGATTATCAGCATCGAGTAGGGAGCTATTCTCTGGCAACAAAGAGAGCTCATTTCCTTGGAAATACATCAATTGCAAATATCCAAGTGATAGTGCAGATACACAATTTTCAATGCTTAAAATCACTGACAAAAATATTCAGGTTTTTCAACTACCAAGAATAATCCAAAGCATCCTCTAAATATTCGTGTGACTGAGAAATCCCATTCAAGAACCAGGACTCCACTGGGCAGTCCCATGGAGAGCTGTCTCAGCCCAGGTGAATGCATGAACACTGGCTCCTACCTACCTACAGTCATCAGAGTCTGCTTCCAACAGCAAAAAGGAAAGATTTTAACTTGCAAGCCCACACCTTTTTCCAGCAGAGCTGGATGCTGCCACATCCTGTGTGTCTGTGTTGGTTAGAGAGATGCTGTGAGGACTTGAATGTGTTTGGGAGATAATTCCATTTACCCAAGATGCTGCAAAAGCACCTGGCCTAAAATCAGATCCTTAAAGAAAGGGTTGGTGTGTTGCTATTTCTCTGAACTGAAAATGCTGGAATCAACAGGATTGTCTTATTTTAATAGAAACAAACTATTACAATAATTCAGTCTAACCTGCCAGAAATCTGCAGGGTAACATATGCTAGAACCTTTGTACATTAAAAAAGGTCTTTGCTCTTTTTAATCTAACCATTTTCCCTAATTCTTATATTTTATCATGTTTAGTAAAGTGTGCCAGGGACCAACTCAAGACAATTATCACAACATGGATGAATATTAGAAGACAGACAAAGAACAGAGATCTAGATGCACAAGATAATTGGTGCTGCAGCATTTAAAAAGGTTTTGAGATTCACAGACCTAGTCAGAATACCCTGTATTATGTTGCACAGAATTCAGCCAATGTGGAAGGGATAGAAATCCAAATGCTTTGCAGCAGAAGCCAGTCTTTAGCTGAGATGGAAAAAATACCACGTACAGCCACATGATTCCCTAATTGGGTGTTGTAGGTTTTCTTATACTTTCCTTCACAGCAGCCAACACAGGGCATTGTCAGATAAAAGAGACACTAAATAGGGCAGAGACCTGCTTCAATTACATAATTTTCATCTGGATGGAGACAGTCTAAATTTTGGGGATATCCACCTTTAATGCAGCAACTGTTTTAAACACATAAAACAAACCCAGTTCAAAGCAGTGCACATTACTGCCTGTATTTCATGCTGAATCATCATAATGTCTTTCTACAGAGAAAAAGGAGGATTTTATGTTCCCATGTACCTTTAGTTCATCTTGTTCCCTTTTTCAAGCCCTTGTACTGCAGTAGGAGCACAGAATGATGAAGTCACACTGCTGACCTGCCCTTTAACAGGACCTTAACTTTTACACTCCTCTGCATTCAGCCAAGCTAGAGAGATGAACAGCTACTGTAATTTCTGTCATCTTTAATTCTAAAAGCCAGTTTATCTTGGTTCCACTTCATATTTTTCCTAACCTTCCCTTGTTCTCTATTCCCATCACTTATCTCCTCTCCATTTCTATTTTCACCAATCACTTCTCTCATACATTACCTGCACTTTTGTGAAGTCATCTCCTGCTCACACACTAACGAGCTACAGCCTCCTGGACAGAGTCAAGTGACCTGCTTTAACTGGTACCTGAACAGGCCTTTTCCCAGCTTGCTCATGTGAAAGGAAAATCTGAAAATTACTCTTCCTGCACTGCTATCCCTGATCTGTGCCAGGGTAGCCATGGCTGTCACTAGGACAGGCCAGCATTCAGCACAACAGTTGTTGGCTGATTGGTTAGAGGTTCTTGGGGAGGCCACCTTCTCCATCTGTGCCTGTCCCTCAGTACTCAAACAGCTCTTCTGCTCACCACAACTGGTTCCTCTGCCCTACATGTGTGCAGATGATATTAAACTCCTACTTAATTGTTTCCATCTATTTCCTATATTATTGGAAGAGTCATCACAGAATCACTGGGTTGGAAGAGACCTTTAAGATTAAGTCCAACCCATGCCCTAACAGCTCAACTAAACCACGGCACTGAGTGCCACATGCAGTCTTTGTTTAAACACATCCAGGGATGGTGACTCCACCATCTCCCCGGGCAGACAATTCCAGAACTTTATTACTCTTTCTGTAAAAAACTTTTTCCCAATATCCAACCTGTATTTCCCTTGGTGTCATGTAGCAATGAGGAGACATTTGTGTATGGCACTGCTGTGCTGACACCCTCCACTTACAGAAGTGAGAAATCAGTATTGAGATAAAACACATAAAACACCCATTCAGGAAAAAAGAAAGGGAAGCTAGTCTTTGAACAGCAATAAATCCTAATCTCTGAGCTAGTTTCACAGCTACTGTGATTCTCCAGCCTGTGTTCAGCAATGCCTGCAATACAGCTTTGTGCAGAAAGAGCCAGCTCTGAATCTCACGACTGAGTAGATTTACTATCACTATTACTTGACAGTTTACTTTGGATGACAACAAAGAAGGATTAAGTCTTCCCCACTCAAATTACCAAACAAGTGAAACTGAGTGCACACCACAGAAATGCTACAGGTTACAAGGCATGGGACTGTCTGATGTGAAGATAAATGATATAAAAGACACTCCACATTATGCACTGTATTGGCCCATTGTAGTAGTCCATAATAACCAAGAATGTTATCAGTGTTATCTTCAAGATTCAAAAAATACTAATGGAAAAAGGCTTGAAGCTGAGTTGGGACAAAAATACTTAAATTACTGAAAAAAAAAAAGAAGTTTTTTTTTCATAATACTCATGGAAACATGTCCACACATACACAACAACAAAAAAAAATAGACTGAATATATGGGTGAGGGGGTGTTTATAAAGATGAAGCAACTTGATTTCACAAGCACACAACTTATGCATAAACTCTCAAGGAAAGGTGGCTTCATATAGATTTTAGATCAACTTTCATAAGTCGTTGGTTTTTTCTAAAAATCACCAAGCTTCATAAAATGAAATTAATTAAAACTATAAACATGAATAATAGGTGAATTCAAGTTATTAAAGCTACATGATTTTTCAGCTGGGCAGAAAATCAAAACATACATCTGGTGTTTGCACAAGCCATCGAGGAAATAACATGGTTCTATTCTTTATTTTGTCCTCTGTTCCTGGGCTATTTCCCTTAAAGCAAAGAAGTGTCATCAGAAAAAATACAGTAAAATAAACACAGCTTTGGGGCAGAACTGCAGATAAAGTGACAACTTGTAAGAAACAAAAACTAATTTGGTTCAGTTACAGTGACTGAAGTTTGTGTTTCATGGGGGATCAAATGTGAAAACAGTAACAAGGAGGACCCCCACAGTACCCAATAGCTACTGAGTGGGATAAAGCTTTTTTCAGCCTGGAGAAGGCTCCAGGAAGACTGAACTGCTCCTTTCTGGAGAGAAAGAAAGACGGGGTATAATACGACAAGGGGTAACAGTTTTAAACTAAAAGAGGGCAGATTTAGAAGAGACATAAGAAGAATTTTTTTACAGTGAGGGTGATGAAACACAAATGAGCCACCCAGAAAGGTGGCGGATGCCTCATCCCTGGTGACACTCAAGGCCAGGTTGGACAGGGCTCTGAGCAACCTGACTTGAAGATGTGCTGCTCTTCTAAGGGCAGGTGTGGACTAAATGACCTTTAAATGCCCCTTCCAACCCAAACTAGTCTTTATTATCCTTCCAACAACTTTAACTGAAATTACACCAGAAATGCCAAAAGTATTTTGCCTACTTCTAAATCAGAACTAGAAACCAGGCCAAACTAGAAACTTGGGTTTTGTGTTTGATTTTTCACACTGCAAATCAGTTCCATAAAAACAGTAGCAGGGTAGGATCCAGTAGCTCAGTGCTCTCAGATTGTTAGGAGGAATTGGGGCAAAGGACTTCACAGGAGCCTGACTAATAACCAGATGATTTCTAATGACAACACTGACATAAAAGGAATAGTATCAAAAAGGAGAAAAAACATCATCCTTAAGGAGAAGGAAAACACAAATTCATGCTGCTGGTGCAGTGTCTGAGGAAATGAAGCACAGCAAAGGATTCCAGAGCCTACTGAGTGTTTCCCCAGACCTGCACAATTTCCTTACCCACAACGGTTGGCACAGCAGCTCACACCACTGATCTGTCAGACCCGGCTTCCCAGCAGAGGGCAAAATGCTACTTCTGTATCTGCTGTTTAAGCTGCTTTAAGGGACACCAAAAAGAGGATGAAAAGCTGATGGTCCTGAAAGTAACAGCTCCCAAAGAGGAGAGGGCACTGGAACAGCGCCCAGCTGCCCTCGCCAGGCAGGGAGGGAGGAAGGAGGGAGAAGCCAAGGAAGGAAAAGGAGCTGGCTCTTGGAGAGGGGGCACAGCATCCGGCCCCATCCTGCCCTACCTCAGCTTGTGGAAATAAATACTGCACCCTTATGTTCCTCCATCACCCACACAGTACCAACAGCTTCTTCTGAGAGGATACTCTGTTGTAAAATACTGATTTTTACTTTGCAGAAGAAAAAAAAAAATCTTTACAGCTCCTGAGAGTAAACAGCATCAGTAATTAAATTACATTGCAAAAAGGATATCCAAAAGTAAAAGAGAGAAAAATGTTTGTATCTAACAAACAACACATTCAATATTAACAATTCTAAAACAGTTGAGCACATGGAATACACTGTAAATAATTTAGAAACCAGTGCCCTCATTAATGATTTGATACTGTCAGAATGTTGCTTATTCCATTCCCCTCCCCCCCTCTATTTTTCACTCCCCAAAGTGGTTTTATATTTATATAAGGCAAAATACGTATTTTGTACTTGCCTGAAGGGCTTAAATACTGCTGTGAAAATAGCCCTTACAATCCCTGGATTTGCTAATTTCAGGACAACAGGATACATTTACAGCACCTTATCATGGATGCAATCCACTAGACAACATGAATAGTGATTGCTATATCCAATTAGAGAGTATCAAAGATAATAGAGTTAGATTTGCAGAAAATTTTCAAAGATGTCATATCTTTGAACAAAACTTATTAGGGCTCCATCAGCCGTTTGAACCGTTTTAATGAAGTTGAAACTCAGCTAAGTACGGAGTTATTTTACTTCATGATTAACTTTGAAGAATTTTATTTTTGAAGCCCTAACATCCTGTAATTAAAAGGAATCCTTGACACATTGCAGTAATTCAGTATTCAGTAATTTATGTTACAAGATCTACTTCCAGAAATGGTCTTGATATATAGCCAAATGCTGTTAACCAATGGGTGCACTTCCATTTATTGCTACTGGCTTCTTTAATATTTTACATCTCTTGCAGAAAGCATATTCTCAGCTTCCCATTCAACACCAGAGCAATACATTTGAAAAATGCCCTTCTTTTGGCAGCCAGAGCTTCCGCCTGCAGTGTTTGCTGCATGTTAACATTTACCTACAGCAGCGCAACGCAAATGCCAAGGTGCAGGCCCAGTCCAAGGCATTCCTGGGAAAAGATGAAGTAGTTGCAATTATTGATACTTATAACCATTGGAAGCTGCATTTGAACATCATCTCAATCCCCACTCTCACTGGCTTCATCTGGGTCTCTCTGACCTGACTCAAAATGGACACCACTAAAGCCAGCGTTCAGCAACCTGCTGCTGCTTTAACTGGAACATTCTTTTTCTCCACATCTCCCAGACACCAAAGGAATCCATTAATGCCACTGCTGTTTTACCAACACTCTCCAAGAACACAACTAAAACAATTACATCAAAATAATGCATTTTAAATACAGAACAAAATAAATAGCTTGACTAAATTTCAGAAACCTTGTTTAAAAATCACACTGAAAGGATTTAGTAGCCCAGGACTCAAACCAGCTCATAACAGTGGGTGCTGTTAGCCCACAACCTTTCACCACAGCACAAAAGTACTAACTGCTACAAAGTGTATGGTATTTTAAAAACTGAGTATCTTCCATTTCACTTCTAAGACATCTTCTTTTTGGTTTTCTCTAGCTTCAGTGTTACACATTACATTAAAAAGAAGAAAGAACAGATGTAATAACAAAAGCACTATGTAAGTAGTTACCTACAAGCAAGAAAATAAGAATTCTCATCCTTAACACTACAAGCTATTTGCGAGGTATGTTTTTGAGGTTTTACAGGCACTGTAAACATTATCCTCATGATTTAGATATTTCAGAGCAAAACTTTGACCTTTCAATTGGGACAAGCATATATTGTACAAATAAAGATACAGCAGAAGAAAGCAGAGAGTCATGTCTCAAACCTGTTAAGAGAGAGCAAGAATTTCTCACTGAAGGCACCATGGGAAGGTTTTGAGCTGTCCCAGTGCATGTACACAGACACCAACCAGCCAGGAACTGCAGCCTGAAACAGTTCTTGATAAAAATGAATCTTTTCTATTTTTAGAAGGATGAAGGATGCCATCAACTGAAGAATTAGTTTTGAAAAACATCTGTATTTTATTTTGCTTTGAAAAAAGCCTCTTTTTAGTAACATTCCTTGGCTTTAATCCATATTCAAGAGTCAGCCAACTCTAATATCACAGTAATAGCTAAATGAAAGACAATGGACCCCTTCCTTTGTGACTCTGAAATATCTGTGTCCCTTTTCTTTCCCAAAGGGAAGCAATGAACAAAGGGCATCTTCATGTCAGGCCTAAGGTAGTTGTGTGGTGGCCTCCATGCTGGGAGCTGAGGGACACAGTCCATCCCAGACCTCCCCTAGCTCTGACCTGGAGCTTCGGGGGGGGGGGGGTCACGCCTACTTAGAGAACGCTGGAAGCTGTCCTGCATCCCTTGTTCCTTGCCAGCAGGGCACCTGCAGGGGCCTGACCAAAGGGAAAGCAACACAGCTCTGTCTCCCCTGGCAGGTCCATGATAGAACAGAAAATAAAGCAGGAGAAAAAGCTACTGGAAAGAAACAAATCATAACTAAGGAGGAACAAAAACATTTCAGAGATGTTTGTTATTTCCCTCTTCCCTCTATCCTTTCTCATACACACATTCCCGCCCCCTACATTTCCAATTATTATTATTGCTTTCAGCTCTCCTGACCTGTGGGGAGATATTTTGGGTAAAATGAGACAAGTCTACATGAAATGCAAGCTTCTGATGTAGACAAGAAATCTTCTTTTTTCCCCCCAGAATATTTGGCTTGACACTTCAAAGGCTTCTTTCTCACATTCACAGTGATTCTTCTATAAATATATCCATCTATATGCACATAGCGACTGCAACAAATCCACGGTCACACAGGACTTCACAGTCATTACATGCACACCAAACTGCAGCCCCACAGACCTCACAGCAAACCACAGGGAACAAACTGCAGACCTTCTGCAAACACCCCAGTCTGTGCTAACAGGCTGGAGATAAATAGGAGATGCAGCCCTCCCAGATACTGCTCCACGTTACAGGAGGACAACGGGGCCAGAGCTACTCCTTCCACTGCATAATGGGGCTCTGGCTTTGCACCACACCTTATACAGGCACAAGGTGGGAAGACACCCATCTATTTTGTCTGCTCAATCAAGATTTAAATAGGGGACTAGTGGAGACAGTTTGCAGCATGTAACAGTGTGACTCTTTTTTGGATGGGGAAATGTTCTGCAAAAAGCAAGGACGCATTTGTCTATTTGCCTCTCCACCCCAATAGCTTTGTGGATCTCATTTTTGCAGGGGTTATACTCTCCTGGTGTCTGGTATCAGCCCACACCCAAATCATACTATTAAGTCTTCCAAAATGAATAATAGATGAAAGGAGGTGCTGCTGAAAACAGTGACAAGCAACTTATCAAGAAAAGCTGTTTTTCCACAGTAAGAAACCTCCTGCTCAAAAACATTAAACCATACCTATCATCATACAGAGTATATTCTATTTACAGTACACCTATCTGGTTTTAATCACATCAGAGGAGTGTAAATTCTAGGAGTGAATCCTTTTATCTTTCAAGCCAAGAGATGTATCAAAAGTTAAAAACACAGTATCAAAATATTTTCATCCCATTTTGAGCTCCATCACAAAGATATATTTATAGCATCAACGAGGGGGTGTTGTGCAGACTTTCTGAACCAACTTTTATAGACATGCCATACCTATGCATATTATTGTCTGAAGTACATCCTTCATCATTTGAAAAAGCCCCATGAGCTCTATTTTTACAAAGACACCACTCTGGAATTTAGCTCTCATTCTAGGTTTTGAAAAACAAGTTATTTGTAAAAGGATGGGATACTTCACTAAATGCAGCAGGATGTATTGCTGTTTTTCTTTTTAGTATAGCCCAATGAGCTTTTAAGCTACTGGAAATAACAAAAAAGGGTATAGTGCAGTCTTCACTTAAAAACCTCAGTGCAACAGCTACCTGCACGTTCCTGATACATGGAACACTGTTTATATTTGAATATATTCAAAAGGCCATATTTCATATATTGATATTGTTTTCTCATTAATACATGCTTTATTAATTCTACATCTAACAACTCACTGGCCATGTTACCAGAACCCCTTGAGCACAACACAAACCCCAATGCTCCTTCTCACACTACTGCAGAGTTCTCTGCCTGCTTCACAGAGAACAGAAACACAGATCACACCAATTCTCTAGGAAAGCAGAAAGCTGGACTTGGATCCCTCACCTTGCAACAGTGAATTTACTCCTATTCTCTGCCCAGGTACAAGAATCTGTTGCCAAGTGAGTCATTGCAGGATAAAGCTCTTTAACACTGCAGGCTGAAGACTCAGAAGTCCCTGAAGGTGCCAAAGCATGGACGCTGCAAAGGTCAGAAAGGATCAGCACCAGCACAATAATATTTTACAGTCTGCTTTATAATCTAAACATGAAAAAAATTCCAAATCCAAGCTATCACAGCATTCATTTCCCTATGGCAACTTCTCAAGAAGAGGAAGAAGCAGACACTGCAAGTGAGTCAGAGACAATGGCACAGAACAAACTCCTCCATTCCTGCTCACTTGAGACATTCTTTCAAGGTCTAGGAGGTTTACTATTTCTTCCCTGAGGCAATGACTGGGACTGCATTTTTCCAATCCCCCTTCAGCTCATCCAGCCACATCTGTCATCTCTCCTGGCATCTCTCAGCTCCTTGGTGATATCTGCTAGCTCTTCCATCTTCATCTTTCACCTCAACCAGGCATATCTGTTAGCTCTGTTATGATTGATCTAATTTTGACAATTAATAAACATGACACACTTAACGTCCTGTTATTTTAACACTGACAATTCCTGGGAAGGCACTGTCTTTAAACAAGATTTTCACAACTGAAAATTTCATCAGAAACTAAATGAACCTACTTTCAGGTACAGTAATATAATTTACTGTCTCCAGCTGAATTGCCACATTTCCAGTGATACCCACTCCAGAAATTCTTCCAATGGCAGCAAACAGCCAGCCCTGACATGTGTGATTGCACAGATGAACTGGACTGTGCTCAGAGAGCTGCCTCCAGCTCACCTGGTCAGAATACAGGAAAGCAGTGTGCATTCTTTATATCCAGCTCCGTAGCATAGTTCCTGATTTTATGATAAGTTAACTCCTGCAACACCTGGTACAATGACTGTCACTGTAGTGCAAGGTCTGTCCAAAGGGATGAAAGGCTGCAAAGCCTTCCTTCACCATCCTCCCTGTCAGGACTAGGGGCAAGAGTGAGTACCAGAGAAAAGGAAGAAAGAAAAGTTCCTTGCCTTAGTTCTTGGGAGGCAATCTTGGGTTCTGGTAAGAGGATGTGACCTGTGAGGCCAGCAGAAGTTTGTCCCTTCAACAAACCAAACTCAAGCTGGGTCAGAAATAACAACAAAGGAAATAAAGAGCTGAGTTATTTGTGCTGGCATTCCAGCATGGAGGAAACTACAGCGTGTCCCGAGGACAACTGTGCTCTAAGACAGTTTGAGCATTTACAATGATCTGCAAAATCAGCATTATAGGGAAATTCTGCATCCTGGGTGCTGGGCATCTGGAATGGCCCAGCCTCTGCAAATCTCTGTGGAAGACACACAGAAGATGAGATGGTAGGAAAATAATAGTATGGCAAAAAAACCCATTAGTGTGGTACATGCTCCTTCTTTGATGAATAGTGATAGCCTCTGGGAAGGCCCCAGCTACTACTGGAAGCCTGAGACCATACATGTAAATAATGGAGAACAATAATGTTTCCATGAGTTTCACTCACTTTTAAAATGCATCCATAACCTTTTCTTTGACTCCTGCACAGGTACTCACCATTTCCCTAAGATACAGGACGTCTCTTTTTTTTGTGCAATATGCTTCAGAGAAGTGGATAAATCACATTTGTCTGAACCACAGCAGACTGTTCTCTTTCCAGCTGAGCATGACTGAAAATGCAGTGGGTGAAAATGGAGCAGTGCAGTTTGTGCTGTTATTACCACATGGTCCCCTACACACACCATTTATACAGCTGTAAGGGAAAGAGGTGAATTTTCCAAGCATGCCGTGAGTGATGAGCTCTGTTCTCGCCTCCTCTCAAAGTTAAGGATTGGTAAAACTGTAGAGGCATGGTCTCATTTGATCCTAAGTCACCAGAAAGAAAACATACTGTTAAAATTGCTGGAGATTAACAGATTTTCCTGGAGATTTTTTTCCAGTGTCTAGATGAGAGAATAAATTGCTAGGGCTTCACTGTCAGTTTATCTTGTCATCCAGACCCTCCAGTTGAGATTACTTCTGTTCTCCACTCCAGACCATCTGTTTCCCTGTATAGAAAGGATGTATGCACACTGGTGTTCATTAGTGTACATCAGGAGTGCCCTCTTCTTGCACAACAGTACCAATTAATCGATGTTACTTAAAGCTCCAAAAGAGCAAAGTGGAGCCTAGCACTACACGTACACACTGACAAAAAACCCACTTTCATGTATAATTTAGGAAAGTGGATGCAGTTCAGCAACAGTTAAAGACTAATCTCTCATGCTTTTTGTGCATTTACATAATTGATTTGCTAGATAATGCACTCTGCTCCCTTATTTAATAAACATGTTAATGATTTCAGACAATTACTCCAAACTGCCTACAAGTGTCTGTCTAAGAAACACACCAAAAAAATTAAAACGAAAATACACACCAAAAGGCACATCCTTCATATCACATAACACAAGATATTAAGTCAATATGTCACCCTGTCAACAGTCACTTGCTACCTGCTGTTATACATTTATTCCAACTCTCGTGTATTAGCCGGGGCTGCGGCACTGACTAGACACCCATGTGGGCTAAAAAGGGAGCTCAAGAATCAAACTGGTGTGCTGTCAAAAGTCTGCGTGTGTGCGAGTGGGGAGGGGAGCTGTGAGACAGAAGGAAAGGAGGAGGGAAGGAAAATAATGCAGGGTGGAAGAGAAGATTAGAGAAGACATCTCTGTCGTGTAGTCTCCTTTGGGCTACAGGGGGGAAATTATGGAAAAACTAAGCTTGTTCTATTTTTCTCTCTATAGCTTGAAGAAGGCCCAGCAGACAAATGCATCACTTTGAATCTTGTAAGGCAGCAAATATTTTAGCCACTCTTTTGTTCAGTTTCAAGGCACTGGAGAAACTGCTGATTGTAGGGCTGGGACTGGGGACCCACATCCCACATCCCACCTCTCTCTGCTGTTCCAGCCTGCAGCCAAAGGTCCAGCGCCAAGAGCTGCCACTGGATGAAGGGGAGGAGATGAGGCTGCTGGCTACACCTGCTCAGGGCAAGCTCCACAGGCAGCGTATTTGTGGGCCAGGATGTTCAGGGCTTCCCCTTCTTGCCCAAGTGGCAGTAAGGATTTCTACAGACACATTTAAAGGGAGCCCAGGTTGAATTGAAAAAAGTGGGAGGGGGAACAGAGCAAACACCAACTGACATAATAACTGGTATCACCATTACACCAGAAGATCTATCCTGCATTTACAGGAAATTACAGCACAAGCACAGCAGGTCTGATCTCCTACTTGACATAAAACATTACACAGCAAAGGTCAATTTGCTTTTGGAAAACTGGCTAATGCGAGGTGCTGCATAAAACCAGCCACAGAGCTGTTTTCATGGCCTGCACTGCAAAGACATCTAAGAGGGCACTACTTGTCCACCCTCTCAGCTGGTGGTTAAATTGCTCCAAAGCTGACAACCTAGAGAGCAGAATAAAAGAAAAATTGTCAGTTTCTTATCTGCAGTTTTTAATCACAACAGGTATTTTAAAAATAGCTATTCACTCCTCTCTGTGTTGGCTTAGCAATTCAGGGAGGGAAAGGAGGGAATCAATAAAAAAATATTATGCTACACCACTGTTATCTTCATCCAAGCAAGGTTAATGGAAAAGTATCAGCAAGGTGTTTCACTAAGCTGAAGTAAAAACCAAGAATGTAGGTATGGCTGTGCAATAAAAGAAAATCAGCACATTACAACGAGAAAATGAGAAATAGAATGGTTTTCTTGTGGCACAGTCAATAACTTGGCCACTGTACAGTGGCATTAGCAATACTTCTTATTTCCAAATTCATTACTTTTTCATATTTTACCTATATGAACCATATCCACAGCCTGGACACAACGACAATCTTCTAGAACTACCTGATTATAAGGTGGGAATTAAAACTATCTTCCTCATCTTTGCTAATAATGAGTAAGTGCACTATTAAGCATTTTGATCATCACCTCTATGTTGACATTCCTTGTGTTCAGGAAGACACAGACTTTTTACACTTCTGTCCAAGGCATACAAATGCCACATTTCCATAAGACACACTTTTAAGCTTTAGAACTGGTTTTAAGCACAAGCAGAGAGTCTGTTTCCTTAATCCTCTATTGGTTTGGAATATCTTCAAAGCCTTACAAAGATTCTGTGTTTCGTGTTTGTTAACTTCCTTGGACTGGCAAACTTTTCTGTGCACTGGAACTATTTTACAACCATCACTGATGGCATATGGACTGAAAAGGAAAGTTTTCCATAATTCCATTATCTTTAAAGCTTCCATAACCAGACCGTTGGCCATTAATGACTTCTGACATTTTAGGAGACCAACTGAATGGCAAGGACATTACTGCTCTAAAAAATAATTGCCACAAACAAAAAAAATCTTCCATTCTCCACAAGTCAGCACCACCATACTTTCAGGCCCTAAATTCACATCCACTCCCAGCAGCAACAGGACAATGCCTTGTCATCCTCCACAGGTGACCATCTGAAGAGTTAAAAACTTCACCCATATTCCATCACACCCTCCTCATTTGTCTCTAATGTTCAGGTTCATTGCCAAGATTTCAGCTCCCAACAACATTGTTCTCATTCTCCCCAGCCTAAAGAGATGCAGGTGTCACTGGCAGAGGACACAGGGAATGTTCTGAACGGACTGGGAGCACCTTGCCCACTAAACACCAAGGACACAAATGCAGTGGTGGGGGGAAAGCCTCTTAATTGAGCTGTGCAGCTTCAGAGCATGCCCAATCTTATTCAGAACAAAACAGCACTGTAATAAAAATAAGTATTATTGCAAACCCTTTGGATCTTCACTCTCAAGTAATCTAAAATATCCTATTGTATTTGTTTAGCTGAAGTGGGCATATAAATTGGCCAGCAGTACTGCTTGAAATTGTACAAGTGGCCTTACTTGTCCTATCCAAACATATTACATTTGTTACTATTTGGTCACCTAAACCCTTTCTGATCCATCACTTCTGCTCAGCTTTCAGTTTCTAAATGTTCTTTCTTCCTCAAGATACTGCATTTGTTTTCCTGCACCACTGGTAGTATTCCACCTGGAGCAGATTCAGGATGATGACAAGTAAAAATACCATGAGCTCTAGAAGTGAAATACTAAGGCCAAGACTGCCTTGCAGTCAAAATAAAACACAGACAGCAAGTGAAAGCTGATAGATTGTGGCTAATAAATATAATGGCAAGTCACAGATTAATACCTAGTGATTCTCACATTTATTTATTCTTTATTTCCAAGACTGTAATAAGCAAGCAACATAAAAAGCAAACTTTTTGCATAATAGAAAAAAAAAAAGAAACCCACCAAAAGAAGCACAGCCATCCATTTAATCGAAAGTGCACCAAACTAAATCAATTTTGTTGGTTTGGGTTATTTTTCTTCTGTGTTAGGAAACCTTAAATAAGTGTAGCATCCCATTTTTGCAGTCTCTTCAAGCCCCTGCATGTGAGAAGGCAGGGAAGGGACAATGTGAATAACCCTGACTCTGTCTCTCCAAGAGCAGCAGCCCAGTAAGCTGCTTCTGTTGTGCATGACACACCAAAGCACTTGCTGAGGAGCAAAGGGGCAATTCAGATTGCAAGGCAAAAGGCTTAACACAGGTAAGAAAACCTTCTTTTCCCCTCTGGGTCTATTACTTTCTCCTAACTGCTCCCACTGGGTTATATCCTCAGCTGGAATGAATGAAAATCAATGAAGCAAAGCTTATTGACACTACTTGTTCACCTATTGTAAAATCCCCTTGCAAGCAGCATATTCATGCAACTCCTGATGCCTAAGACAGCCCTTCTAGCACACAAAATAACACCCTTCTGTTCCTCCACAAAATTCAACACCAGCGAGTCTGTTCAGTGAGCTCTGCTCCAAAACATTATCTAATTTCAATTATAATGGCAGTGAACAATATTCTTTCTAAAAACAAGAAGCTGATAGACCTGGTCTCCCGAGATTTATGCCCACCTCCCTTCCTCCCTACCCACCACTTCTCTCCTTTGTGTTTCGCCTCTATTCTTTGATCCTTTCTACCTGGTTATCTACTTCATTTAGACTATAAGCTCTTTGAATCAAGAGACAGTATTCTCAGGGGTTTGAAAAACATCTTTGCAAACTTAGGGCATTCTATTAAAGAGCTATTTATAAATAAGGCTCTGTTGCAGGTTGAAAGTGATTTATCAGTCATGACACTGACATCAATGCAACATATACCTTGTACAGTGGTTAAGCACACTATCCTAGGAAGGGGGCAAGGTGTCATGCAATCTTTAGGATTTAGTGTTTTAAGCCCCTACACATGTTCATTTCATTGCAGAAACTGCGTTTTTAAATTAAAAACAGATGGGAAAAATTCCACTTCTGCAAGTAGAAGAGTTCCAGTTGTGAAATTCAAATTTTATGTTTATTTCACACATTAAATTATATATAAGGTGCCATGTTAAATTATACATATAGAAAGAGCTCATATAAGTGAGGTAAAGTCTCTCCAGATTTCTCTACTTTTCTCTTTAAAAAAAAACCAAAAAACAAAAAACCAAAGAAACCCCAAAAGAAACAACACCACTTCCTCCTCCTTTTTATTTTGTCAGCAGAAGGCAAGCGCTGTGTTAAATTCTGATCACAGGCACATAGCACAAGCCTTTAAGGGACATTTAAGCTTCATCATGCCCATCTGAACCTAAGGCAGTTTCTGCCATTTGAAACACCTCAGCAGTGTCGACACTTCCAACACAAGAAGGCATCTATTTTCTCCCATGTATAACAGAGGCTTTAAGAGGCTGCTGGATCCTTTATTTCTGCAGTCAATACTGTGGGTTTTCCAGGCAGTGCCATCTGAAATGACACACCTATCAGCACTACAGGAGAATCAGAAAAAGTTAGCCTCACAGGAAAATGAGTTTTAAAAACTCACTTGCAGTCACTTGCATAGTTACTTCCATTTCATCATCATCACTGTGCCTAATATTGGATAATATATTCTTTTCAGATAACATCATCCATCCCTTGATGAGATCACTCAAAATAGGATGAAAGTCAAGTACAGTAACAGGCAAACATGTGGACACCGCTCAAAAATTCATTACCAGGTCTACTGAAAGCCAGAATTGTGGCAATTATGAGGTTTGGAAGCAATTTATCGAGGGTACATAAAGTACTTCTTTCAACTGCTCATTATTGCTGCTACCCAGAAGAATCATTAACAAGTACCACAGTGATGAACAGTTTCAGTGCTCACTTTGTTTCCTCTCCTGTTGCTGGGTCACCATCCTCCTTCACATTCTGAGCAGCTGCACAGGTGACCTCAAGTCCTGGTCCCAAAGCCACAAGGTCTGTGACATAAATCTGTACAATGTTTAGCAAATTTGCATCACAAATGGAGGGAGACAATAACTTGTGTCCTTACTTATTTCTGAAATGGTTTTTCTTCTCTAGCACTTCCAAAAGCTCTTGTCTGCTTTTTCAAATACAAGTGCTAAGAATTCTTGACATTATGCCATTCTTTCTCCTCCAAAGTGTAGTTACTAGAGGTAGGCCTGGGAGTCTTTGCAAACAAAAGTATACCCAAAAAAGAGCTATTGTCTGGTGACTGTGGCATGATACCTACACCCAGGAGAACACCTGAGGTGCAGGCAGTCCTAACAAGACTGGCATAACACACCAGCCCAGGATAGAGACAAAACACTTGCAAGGGAATAAGAAGTAATCTTTTCAAAGTGCAACCCTTCTCCCACATCATCTCACCCATCTTTGCTTAAAATTTACCTAACAGGGTCTTGCAACGGTACTGGGGGAAGAGATGGGAAGATGACAGCATCTGCATTGTTCCCTACATGCCTGGAAAAGTCTTCCAGCTGGAAAGAAACAAAATTCACAAACTTCTGCACCAACAATTATCACATAAGAATAAACACACTGTGAATGCTGCGGATGTATTTTGAAATTAGCTTTGAGCTGATCAATCTGGGACACCAAACAAACCAGCACAAAGGAACAGCATGAGAGATAAGAGCCATCACCCAGATGTCAGGAAACAGGCTGACCCCAGGAATGTTTCTTTGCTCTCCACTCAATAGCCTAAGTCACCTGAAGAACAGATTCCCTGTAAATCTCACAAGAATAACAACCCTTTCCCCCAGCCATTGTTATTGTCTTCTATCTCAATGCATACCCTCCTTGTACCACCCGTAACCTCCCTGCTCCCACCAGGCAGAGAGATAGAATCTGTTTCTTCCCTCCTTTTGCCTTTGGAAAGACAGACTGACCAAACAATTCTGAGGCCTTAAGTGCAGGCCATCTCCAAGGACACTACTATTGTATTTGTTATTCACCCTTCCCCATATTCCCTATAGCAACCAAGTTCATGGGAATAAGAGTGTTTTTCATATCTAAACAGTAGTCTGAATTCTGCCTTTTTTTTTTTTTTTTTTGGGGGGAAAAACCTNNNNAATTTTTTCTTTTTTTTTTTTTTTTTTTCTGGAGAGAAACACCTTGAGAAATACTCTTTCTGCATGTCAATTCCATTGAAAACACCTGATCTGAATTCTGAGTCATTAGCAAATGAGGTGACCTGTGACAGAAGGGCTCCCTTAACATATGTAGGGAAGCTTATAAGAGAAAGTATTTTCAGATCAAGAACCTATATTGCCTATAAAGCTTATGGGATGTGCAGGAATACTGAAGAATATTATTTATTTACATTAATGAAACATTACTACAGTACCAGCTTGGAGAAAATTACAAGAACATTAATTTGCACTTTCACATTTTAAAAAATAAACAATAGACTCATAACAAGGTTTGGATTGGGAGGGACCTTTAAAGGTCACCTAGTTCCAGCTCTCTGCCATGGGCAGGGACAACTTCCAGGGACCAGGCTGCTCCAAGCCCCATCCAGCCTGGCCTTGGACACTTCCAGGGATGGAGCAGCCACAGCTTCTCTGTGCCAGAGCCTTACCACCCTCACAGGAAAGAGTCAAACTCCTCTGCTAGACCAAATTACATGTTCTTATACCAAGATTCTACAATTAAAGCACTTCCCATTCAATGTCCTTAGTGCTCCCACTTCAGTTATAAGCACTGAAAAGGAATGTATGTAGTATAGGAGAAAACAACCATTTGTTGGAGAAATGAATGTTTCATATAATGAGTAATTCGCCTTCAGAAAAATAAATTTATTGCCAGGTTCAATTTTTGACTGCACTTTTTTGCAACAAACCAACACAGAAAAATATTTAAATTTGGAAGTATTAAATAAGCTTTCCAGGCATAGTAACTGAGCAGTCTGTTCACTTATGGCCCATAAGCCATTTTGAAGGCAAAAAACATGTGCCAGTATATATTTATATAGGCATATATGTTCTCACTTACACCACAGGAAAAGACAAATGTGTTCTTAGATGTTATATAAAGTTTAGAGTTCATAGGGGTTGTTTTTATTTAAAAAAACAAATCATCATCTATGCAGAGGGAAATCTAACCTGTAGAAGCTCATGGTTAAAACTTTCCCCAAAACTCTGAAATACCATGTTTTCATATTCATAACCCTATATTAAATATGAAGCATTTCAAAGCAAATGTTTAAAGCTGGTGAATATATGACAGAATCTCTAGATCTTCCTGAAATGCATATGCTCTCCTTCAGTGAATGTTAAGAAACTTTAAAGAACTCGGGCCAAGAAATGACCACTGCAGCATGTCTCAAATTCACATTAACTTGTTCATAGCAAGGTAATGCCCATCTCACTTGAATTATGTCGACTTGCAATGCTCATCCTGTTGTGTTTTGCAGAAGGAGGGAACTGTTTCTAAAGAGACCCAGTGTGAGGCCCCAGCAGCCCAAAAGGACCCGTTCCGGAGGAAGCTGCTCAGAGTCCCCAGCCTGCTCCTGCTGGCACCGGTGCCCAGGCTCGGGGCTGCCTCCTCCGGCTGCTCCCGGGGCAGCAGAGCCTTCCTCCCTTCCTCCCTTTCCTTCCTTCCTCCCTTCCCTCCTTCCTCCCGGCCGCTGCGGCCCCGGCGCTGGGGGCGGTGAGGAGCACAGCCAGCCTCCCCTCATGGGCCCGTCCGAATCTCAGCAGCCGGGGCTGTGCACAGACCCTGCCCCCAGTGCTGGGCCAGCAGGGTCCGATGGCAGAAGCTCTGCCCGTTCCTTTCACAGGAGATGCCCTTATCAAGGCACCCATTCAGTGCAATAATGCAGCACCATCTATTCATCGTATTGTTTTACACAGGCTTTCCAAGATGGTATTTTATAAAGATCAGGTATCCTTTGAGCCTCACTCACACAGGTGAGGAGGCAGTATTTTCTGTAAAACAGGCACTCTAGAAGACAGATGGGTTTGGAAGGATTGATAAGAGGTGTAAAAGATACTAGAGAAACCAAGTAGGCAGGTGGAAGAGCTCTGCTCCAGCCAAGTTTTATCACTCACGTAAACAATGCAAACCTGGTTCTAGGATTGCACTCAAAGAGCCTCTATGTAAAGAAGAAAAAAATTACTGCCTAGCTAAACACAGCAACCTGCAACGTGTTAATAATGGCCCCAGGAGAGTTCTTCTCTCATTCTTTACCTCACACAAAACCCCACATACCCACACAGGCCTTAGTGCCAGGCACCTCTGCAATCATTTGCATTCTCTCAACAGTATCTCTGTTAGGGAGTGTTTGGGGCAGGGGGAAATCACAGAAGAATGGTGAACTCCACTATCTTTTCCACTGGGATTAGAGCTTGAATAGTGAGCAAGAAGGCCTTCTCTCCTTCCCCAGTCTCTATCACCCCTCCACACTACAGCAATGCCTCCTTCCTTTGCTTTTTCTCAGTTATAATATTGAGCCTGCAAAACAGTCTGTTCAGCAAATGGCAGCTGAAGCATCTTTTACTTCATTTAAGCTGCTCTTTCAGACATCCCCTCCACACCAGGGGAACTGGCAAGTTGAAAAGAGGTCATCACAGTCTGCATCCCATAAAGACACAAAGTTTTCACGGAAAATAGGTGGGATGTCCAAACGTCCCTGTCAGACAGGACCAGCACACCCCAACAGCAGAAAGGGTTTTTCTGACGCAATTCTATACTGCAGAATGGCAACCAGGTAGGTATGTCCTGATGTATAAGGCAGACACGAGAACTCAACTACATTATTTATTCTTTTTACATAATAGATGAAGGGAAGGAGCAGTTATAGAATGGACTTCAGCCTTAACATAAACATAACTGCCTTCAAGGTAGGAAAACAGACCTACATGCTGTTTTCATAAAAAGAGATTTCTAAAAATCTAGACAACAAATCAGCCAAAAGCAAACACATGCAAAAGCATTTTAAAAATTGCCTGCAAAATGGAAAATGAAGCAGTCCTTCAAGTGCTAAATACCAGATGCTTTAAAAAACTAAGCATAAAAACACCATTGCTTGGAAGTTTGACTTACGACAAAAAGAGTTCTACATAGGAAAATAACTTTAAAAAATCTACACAAAGCTGAACTGATTCCATACTCCATGAAAAAAATAGCTCTATACTGATTAAAAAGCAAGGAAACATCATTCTTATGAATTGAAGTCCTTACTCTTAGACTGAAGTGCCAGAATTCAAGACTGTTGAATAAATTCCAATTCTATTTGAAATGACTGCACAAATGAAAAAAAAAAAAAAAAAAAGAAATCAGCCAGAGGCAACACAGGCACTGGCCAAAAACATTTCTGGGTATGTGGCATATTTAAAGACATCCCATGTTTTCTAAAATGTTTCTAGTGCCATAGACTTCTCCTGGAATTCCGTGAAGTAGCTTTACCTGTATGTAGGGCCTTTTGGAGAGGAAGAGGGGCTGAATTCAAGGAGCTCTGATGCAAACATTCTGCAGTCAGAGTTCTCTAACATGTCCTGAATCTCAACAATATGATTACAGCACTGCTGCGAGGTTTTAAGATCTAAACCTGTCTGAAAGAGCATGAACACATTAGCATCTTGGAAACTGGAAATTAGGATTTTAAGCCTTACACAAAAGACTGTTTAGCCTCTGTAGGATCTCATAAGAACAACACATACTACAGACATTTGAATATTTTCTTTCCCCAAGAAGGAAAAAAAAAAAAAAAAAAGGGAGGGATAGAAACAAAAAGCCTACTAAAGGAATCACACAAAGTTAGTCCAAATTTCTGACAGTGAAACAGAGTATTAGACATTTGGGTTTTAAGACAGGCTCCTTTTCCTGGGTATCTGCATGATCTAAACAATAGGCATATCACAGGATGCCAAAAACTATGGCAACCAATACACCAGAAAGGTATTTTGTTACTCTCTAGTTGCTGCAGCAGCAGATTCTTGTGCCCTTCCATAAAGTATTTGGATAACCAGAGCATTTGAGGCAAGAGGATTCCTAAAAACAACTCTATGTAAGAGAATGGTAAGAAGCCATTTTGTAAGATTTCCAGTGCATTTATACAGATTTATAAGAAAAAGGGTGTAAATGTAATTCTGCTCTTCCCAGCACCCTCTCAGCATCTGGTTGTCAGTGGGTGTGAGACTTGCCTAGATAGGCAATACACTTGGACTACCAGTTTTCAGTCAAGGAAGTAACATATCTGCCACTACTTCTAGATTCAAGTTTTATTTATTATGAACACTTGAAAAGCACTTTAAGATAAAAATTGCTACACAGATTTTACACGGACACTTTATGTTGTTCACCACATTAGCACACATTACCCAGGATATCTTTGCATTGTTTTTAGTGTTGCAAGAACTCATGTACCCACAAAAAACTCTGTGCATTTCTTGCCATTAATGATAACCTGGTAGATACCAACTGGAGTAGCTGCAAGTGGCCTGACTGTGCTTTCCACAGCCACCTGAATTCTGCTTTTCAGAGCTGCTCTTCTGAAACTGCTGTTTCAAATTGAGCTGTACCTGTCAGCCCTACCCCTGTCTCCTTCAGCATAAAGATGAACATGCTGGAACTTGTTCTGTTTGCAAATATACATTACTTAAATCCTTCATCACCACCAAGAGAGGCTATCAACAGATTATTCCCGTACTACATTTATACGAAGCACTTCTGGGAATAAATCAGAAGTCATAAATCCTTATTTAATTAGCTTGTGTAAGAAAACACAAAGACTGCACTAGCACTTACACACCAAGGCTCTGGCAAATCCAAAGGCAGAGCAGTGCTGCAACTATCAAGCCCCACCAGGTAAATCACACTTTTTGTGTCTGTTTAGCCATGTAGAACATTACCTAGAAATCACAGAGAGACTGAGAGATTGACAAAATTATAAAATACAGGGGAAATCTCCAGTGCTTGAGGCTGTCAAATGACAAAGAAAATTCAAGAACTTTTAGGCAAGTACAGAATGCCAAAACTTTGAACTAGTTATATCCAATATTAATTCACAGTTACCAATAAATGATGTATTTTTTCTGTAAAGTGTATGGCATGAACCCAACACAAAAGAAAAGATTGTCAAGGTAATGGCTTTGTAAAAACCTCAAATCTTGATTTATAACTCTTTTTTTTTCATGC
The DNA here is from genome assembly GCA_013397555.1 of Urocynchramus pylzowi. Classification (NCBI taxonomy): domain Eukaryota; kingdom Metazoa; phylum Chordata; class Aves; order Passeriformes; family Fringillidae; genus Urocynchramus; species Urocynchramus pylzowi. The sequence continues at coordinate 1,469,984 of VZRH01002255.1, forward strand.
ACAACTTGCTTAAACAATACAGAGAGCACTGTATATTTATATCATCATCAAAAGTAACAGAACCAAGCACTATCTTATTTTTTGATGAATTAATTTTACAATGAAGCAAAAGCTGAGAGTTCTCATAGATAATAAATGTGCAGGAATCAAAGCCTGCACTGCTATTTCATTAGAGAGTAAACAGCCAAAGATATCGGTTAGATGCCAAATGGTATTCACCCTCCAAAGCCTATAATTCAATATAAGTTTAAATGGTAAATAAGCTCAGCACTGAACAATGCTCTAGAGCAACCCGAACCCAGTCAAATAAATCATCTCTTTGAATAAGTAAGCTTTTAAACAGGCATACTTAGAAGAGACTAGGTTCTAAATTATTATTTTTCCTAACTTCCAAAATAAAGCTACAACAATAACAGAACCAACAAGATATTTTAGAATATCCCTTGCATGCCAAATTGGAGCACTAAGTAGTATTTCAATTTTCTTTTCCATTTCAGCTTCTGACTCACTGAAACATCCTCCTTGATTTTTACATTCCTTTTCAACAACTCTGTGTATAAAAGGATTCACTGCGCTGCTACAGACAAACCAATTCTCTTTTCCCTGTCCCCCTGAGCACATTTACCAGCAGAGGGGCTGGAACCTGTGGAAGGTCCTCCCCAGGTGAAGCTCCCTGAACAGCCCACAGCACTTTGCCCAGAGGAGGGCAAGGTGAGCTGCCAGAGTCTGTCCTGCAGTGCAGCAATCAGAGCTTGAGCCAGAGTTTGGGTCTGACACACACCAGGTGTTTTGGGGTAGAGACCACGTTTTCAGAGAGCCTTCCCCTACACCAAGGGCTGCTGTTTCTGACTACTAACCACAAACCAGTATTGCATTTTCATCTCTCAGCAGTGCCATTTGAGAAAGCTGTAAAAATGCTTCCAGACTTCTCACTGCCTTATATTAGTCTCCAAAAATTAGTGCAACACATAGCACTGTGTTCCCTACAAATCCAGGAATTTAACTATGATGACACCTGGAGTTCATTTTTCACGGAGGCACTTTTGAAGCTGCACTCAGGTCATACTTTCCTTGACAAGAACTTACACAAGTATTTGGAAGGAGACAAGAACCCCAAGCAAGCAGCCCTTCTCACCCTAAACTCTGACTGAAAGCGCCTCACTTCTAAATGAAAACAATTGTATCAAAATGTGGTTACAGAGGGAATAACCTTGGAGCAAATCATCTCAGCAACAGGAAAAAAGACATGATACTTCAATACCCTGAAACAAAGGCCTCTCATTTACAAGAACAACACTGCAAAACTCCTATCCAACAGTAGCTTTGCTCCCAGCAGCACCTGTGCCAAACCCAAATCTGATTTCTCACTCCTATAATCTACATAACCAAGCTTCCTTGGGTGCCACTTAAACGCCCAGTCATTTTGTCACAGGGAGTACCCATAGTTCCTTTGATGCTCACCCCTAATCCTCAAGCACAGTCACCACAAGACAGCTCTCCTACACTGCTGATCCCTGGCAGCAGCATCCTCCTGCATTCCTCAGCTACACCTTGATTTGCAGAAGAGTGGTAACTTAAGAAACCAGCATCTGCCTTCCTCCAACAACATCCTTTTGTGGACTGTACTTTTTAAAAAAAAGAAACAAAACACCACTTTAAAAAAAGTGTCTTTAGGTTAAGAAACAAACTATTTGGTGTTTTTTTTTTTGCCAAGAATACCTTGATTTGATTACAAAGAATCAGGGTAAAGATTAGCTTAACTATTTCTGTGAAGCCATGTGTTGCTCCAAAGAAAAAAATGCAGCCCTTTTATTACCAAAAATCTTCCACAAAGAGAGAATCTTCCACAAACATGAGGAGGGTGGAGAGGCAGCCACAGCAGATATACAGGGAACACAGCAAATTCCAGGAAAAACAGAGTATCTTGCAGATCCTACAGTCACACATCACCTCTGACTTCACAAATCAGTAACTTAAAACAGCAGCATGCAACAGAACTGGAGAGAAACACTTCTACTCAGCCACGTTCTTATTCTTGACATACCAACAGAAATTGAAGGAGATGGCAGTAGTTGAAAGCTTTTTCAGTAATGAGGGAACTGAAGTTACCAGTTATAATTCCGGCCAACCTTCCTCCTTTTTCATGCTGGGGGGGAAGAGACAACTACTATATTTTCTGAGACCATGAGGCTGCCAACTGGCTGTTCTGCTGGAAAGGATTAAAATGCAATGTCAAGGAGAACTGTTGGAAGAATGAGACTAGGAAAAGCATACAGCTGGGAGCTGGGGACTGTTCCTTGTGTCTGACAGTACAACATGGATTTTAATACTTCTCCAGGACCTGCAGAGCAAGGGGCTGCTCTCCAGTAATTTAGTACTGACACTTTTAAGTTTACTTGGCAACAAGACCAGGAGGCAAATTCTTCTTTATAGTTTCACTGGTGTAGTTCCAAGGCAGTGACAGTGGAGTCAGTGGCACTACGTCACCATAAAAGAATTGGATTCATTTCCCATCTTTTACCATCTCTGCAATGAATAGGACAGGGAATCTGAGAAAGCAGCAACTTCATATATATTTAACAATCGATTCCTTCTGCCAACAGAAGATGATATTTAATCAGAAGTACCCCTTCCCTTTCTAGCACCTGGTGGATATTAATTGCTGCAGCTCCATTCTGTGACTGCCAAGGCACTGTAAGCACAGGGAGGCACTGGGAACTGAGAAGAAATGTGTCCCAGGTGTTCCTGAGGGCAAGCCCACCATGCACACACACACACAGAGTTATGGAAGCTTTAGTCTCAATGAGGCACCCAGGCTTGTGGGTACTCTCACCACTGGCATTCTTCTCCACCTCCAACCCAGCATTTGCCACCTCCTCCAGCTTCATTTAACTCACACAACGAGTTCAGCCAGAGAATCCACCTTTGTCAGTAAAGCAACATCCACAGCCATAACAAATTAATAGTAATAAATGAGTAGTGTCTTATATTGACAGCAAACTGGTGGGTGTGATGAAGAAAAGATACTCATTTGCTTGATACATTGTGGGACATTAAAAATCAATGCTTGGTATTTCCAGCTATGAACCTAATCAATTGCTTTTATAACTGAAGCATTCTCCTTCCTTAAAGCACTGAAAAATACCTTAGCCTAAAAAATAAACTCCGATTATAAGGAGGCACATTAAGAAAGCTGAGGAGAATGGTGGTAAAGTGCCAGATACCTTTTTTGTCAGGTCAAAAAAAATATAAAAGCTTGCTGTTTGCAGTTTGTTTCCTTTACATTTGTTTCCTTTACATTAGTTAATGGTTTTCATTAATTTTTTTAAAATAAAAATTCTCTATTCATATTAAACCATATTCCTTGTAGTAATTTCCCTTCTGAATTACATGTGTATGAAAGTTGGTGTCAGGAAAGAACTGCAGCTGCCTGGCAGGAGCAAATGCATATAGAAAGTGCTGCACAGGTGTCAGACAGCACATTCTTATTTCTAATGACCTGGTCATGAACAAACACACACCATGGCATCCCAGAGCACCAAGGCCACCAAGGCCTGCCTCCTTTACTGGAAGAGAAATGCAGTGGACAGGTCTCAAGGCTAGAGTGTGCAAGCAATTAGTATTTCTAAAGGGAAAGAGAGAAGTGAGAGTAGAAGGCAGAACAATATTTTTATGCAACACAGACCTGCTCATACTATAAAATTTCACTGGCACAGTTATGTCAGGAGCGAGAAGAAAAAAACCAAAATACGCCCACAAGTGGCATCACAACGCCAACAAAGCCTCCCAGAGAGAAGAAACTTTTCAGCAAGGCTGTCATTTGGTCATTACAGTTTCTATCATTTAATCAGATGGTTTTAAAACAGCCAAAGGGATCCATCTGACAAGGCTTCATTGTCCTCTCGAGCAAGGAAGTACCCAGCCTACACCTCCTGGTTTGTACAGGTGTTGGATCATCTCCCCTAAGTGCCCTCTGTGTGCAGCACAAGCCTCACAGCCCAGACCACTCTCCCAGGCAGGGCTCAGCCTCCTCTGGCTCCTGACACAGCACCCAGACAAGCCACAAGTCCCTGTCTCGGAGGCTTCTGAAAGGAAATCCTACCTAGAGATCTACAGCCTGCTAATCTGCTGCCTCTGAAATGCAGAGCAACTTGGTCCAATTAGAACTGCAGGGAATATTCATCCTGTCCCTGACTAAGATGAAGCACTTCTTTCAAAAGCTACTGTGGCACAGTGCCAGCACTAGGGAGTCCAAGTGTTCTGTGTGGAGCCAAGAGTTATTAATTAGTTTTATTAGTGGCAGGTCCTTAATGTGAAGTGACAGGGAAAGAGAGAATATCCCATCACTACTGAAATATAAATTGTCCAGATTTCAGTTTTGTTGTTCCACAACACATACAGGCGGCCAGCCAGGGAAGAGTGAGGAAGAGTGAACACAGCCAAATGCCTGTATTCAGTGTTCCTGTATATTAATGGCGCACTGAAAAGACTCTGTTACCTCAGGTGGCTCTCTGGGGAACTGTTCATGAATTTTAATTATGAGGGAGGGAGCATTTTGAAAAATAACGCCGCCTGCATGTTAGCATCAAGCATGGCCTAAGCTACAGTAGTCACTTCCCATGAAAATAAAATAGGCAAGATGAGGGGGAGAAAGCCTACTCCCTTTCACTTCAGTAGGACTGCTAGTCTTGTGAGAAGGGGTCTTGGCCTCAAGGATGGACTCAGCTTTCAGAGATCAGCCCAAGAAATGTCTGAGCACAAGCATATTAATTCTTGTACAGACCAATGCAGAATTGCATAGGCAATAAGGCCGCAGACGGATGTTTGGAAAAAACAGACCCATGTCAAATGCCTCAAAGGAGAGATCACTCCTGAACAGGTCAGCAATGAGCACAGCTGTGCCCAGTGATGCCTTCAGGCCTGCAGCTTGTTCATGGTGTCCACTGTGAGCCCAGCCCTTGAGGCTGTCCAGGAAGGGCACACGTGGGAAGGGAACACTCAGAAGGAACACCAGACACAGGATGGAAAATACAAAATGAAAACAGGTGAAATCACCTACATGAAGCCACATCACAGCTGTTTCACACAGAATTTACACACTGCTCTAATCCTCTACCCTAAATCTGGAGATTACGTGACACATAACATTAAGGTTGCTTCCAACATCCACTCCAGTATGGGTCCTCCACAGCACAAGGAATAGGAAGTGTGAGTACAAGCCTGCAGACCAGACCTCCAGCTAAATGAGCTGTCATTGTTATTGCTTAAAACCGCTCGTGGGAAAGAGAGGAGAGTCTCTCTAGCAGTCCCCCCCTCCTCTCCCTGCCAAGTAAAGTCAAAAAATCCTTGGAGCAGAAGGTAAGTACTTCCAACAGTCCACAGAGAACCACACGACTTTTTCACTTGGAAGGAAAATTATGGGTGGGGGGTGTAGGGAAGAGAGAAAGAAAAGAAGAAGAGAAAAGGGGTAAATAACCAACCATTCAAACAAATCCTTGTGTCTGCTTTGCCATAAAGCCCTCCAATCCCAGCACTGCTCTGCAGCAACTGCTGCAGATCTGAGCAATCACAGTTATCTCTGAGTAACAGCGTACCTGCAAGAAAAGACCTGGAAAAACATTAATCTGATGGAAAGCTTTAAAGCAGCCGCATTAAACAAAGCCAGCCAAGGCTACTCTTGCAACTTCTCAAGTAAATAATTTCCCCGTGGAAAAGGAGCCCCATGGACTAAACTAATAAAGAGAACTGTATGATCTAATGGTAATATTTTTAATTAAGTTAGCTTTATCAGATTGGCAGGAATGAAGTGATACCCTAAAGAAAACTAACCTTCAAACAGGGGAAAAAAAAAAAAGAGGGGGGGAAGAATAAATTTGCATTCAGACACCCATGAAATTCCAGGAAAATTTCAGAACATCAGTGACAGAGCTTGTAGTATTGAAATCTCTTCTGAATGTTGTTGCAGCTGGGAGACAAGCAGCTTCACGTTGTGACTTTTCATAAGGAGGAGGTGAAAACAGTTACTTTGTTTAAAGGAAAAAAAAAGTCACCACCAGCAGCTAAAATCCCAAAACCTTTCACTGCTCTGCTTGCCCAGGCCATTGAGGGAAGCACAAAAAAAAAACCCAAGCACAGCAACCTCATGACACTGCTCTCAAAGCAGACCTTCTGGCACATGGAAGATTATTCCTACTGACGAATAAAAACACACAGGGGAAGGAAAAGGTTTCAAAAAGCCAAAGATGAGCTAGGCTACCAAAGGCACTGACCATTTCCACTTTGCAGATCTCCATAACATACATATTTAAACTACATGGCATTGCTGCTCAAGAGAATAAATCATGAATTTAAGCAGCCAATATATAAAGATGGGCACCAAATGTGTTTGAAAAGGCTGCTGTCTTTATTAAAAGTTCCATTTAATACTCCGAAGTCAAGACCAGACCCCTTCCATTGCCTTTTTCTGAAAGCAAAACCCTATCATGCATCAACCCTACAGTTACTAATGCTTTAAAATCTCAAGTTCAGACTCCAAAACCATAATTCTATCATCTCTGGTTTCATTTTTAAAAGAAGTGATTCAAATTAGCACCTTCATTTTTAAGAATTTGGATTTAACTATACAGAAATGAAGCTAGGAAACACAGCTATATACCACAAACAAAAAGATTTTTCCAGTATGTTCAAGTGACAGCAATTGCTTTCCCTTGTCATTACTTTTCTCTGCAACACTCTCTTGAGTCTTCTCACCCTGAAAGTAGCAACCAAAATGGCTCTTCATATAACAGTGTCCAAGAAATGGAACACAAATTATGAAACACAAGAGAGCTGAATAGGAAAGGAAAAAAAAAATCAAGTGTTTTATATCTCCTCATTCTAATTGGGATGAACAGTACATGTGTTCATTGAAAAGAAAAAATAAGCCCATTAGCTCTCAAATGAAAGACAAATATCAGGGAACTCTCACAAATGGAGCTCTGTCTGTCCAGAATGAAAAATACAAACCAAAAATTTTAATCCATTATGCTGGGGTTTTCAGATCATCCTGTCACAAAAGTGAGCCCCTGAACACTCAAGTATCTTCTAACTATGGCTCCTTATTAGCTCCTGTAAGCTTTGCTTGAGGCAGAAAGAAATAAAACATTTTGCTCTTGGACACCTATTAAAGGTGATTTTTTTATACTGCATTCTGCAGCACTGCTTTGGCTTAAGAAAATAATTTTTATATTTTAATGAATTTTTGAGCAATTAGTAAAAGCTCTAAATTTAAAGATGGATGTTTGAGACATCAAAGGTAATGTATCCAGGTAAATAATTTCAGCATACTCTTTCCAAAACCAGCATTTAACCAATTTTAACAGTTCTAGCTTTTTAACCAATCTTAACAGTTCTATGCACAGAAATTAGTAGAAACTCTACAGTTAAGAAAACCCAGATAAATTGCACAGCTAAGAATAACATACGTTAACTGTATTTACCAAGAGTGAGGTACTGCTCTGGACATGCATTTGAGTCCTGGGTAAATTTAAATTGGTGCCCCTGTCCATTCATCCATGTTTCTGAAAGCTCTACAAACAAGTTGGAAAAGCCTGAACACTAAAATGTCAACTTCCTCCACTGGCACGACCCTGTCAGGGCTTATGGTAACCTCTGTTCTTTCAGCAACTTGCTTTTATCATCTTCCTTGAACAGACTGAAGGCTTCTCCCCAGGGCCCAAAGCCATCTCTGGGGGCTGCAGCATGGCTCCATGGCCCTCTACCACAGTGCCACCACCACTGCCCTGGGCCTTGTGGCACCTCAGGTCCCTCTAGCCTCCTTCCCTCCCAGGTTCACCCACCAGGGCCCTGTGCAGCAGAGCAGGAGAGACTTCTGAGGCTCCTTGCCAGGCTCCACTGCAGACCATGAGCACTGTGCCAGCAAAAAGACACAAATCCCTACAAGGCTCATCCGGGGTACAAACATCCAACCTTGGGGCTCTGCCTCTGGCACAGGGGTTATTCACTGGTATTCACCATGGGGCAAACATGTGAAGGTGCTAGCAGAAAATACACAAAGGCTATTGCTGCTTCAGAGCCCTCTAAGGAAAAAAAAAAAAAAAAAAAAAGAAAATATGAAAGAGAGAGAAGGCCAGGGGCT
>VZRH01002255.1:1478142-1504461 GCA_013397555.1 Urocynchramus pylzowi
AAAAAAAAAGGATTTTGTCTTCTAGGAGCACCAAAAAAAAAAAAAAAAAAAAAAAAAAAAAAAAAGAAAGAAAATATGGAAGAGAGAGAAGGCCAGGGGCTCAGCAAAAATATGGAGGAAGTTTCAAGGAACTACAAGGCCTGTCTCCCAACTCCAAGCTCTTGAAGGAATACAAATCTTCAGCATCCTCTGCCTTCTTCCCTTGTACCTCTGCTCACTTCTTGGGAGAGTTCCTATTTTGATTAAACACATGAGAAGCTGGAGAAATGTCTTTATTATTTAACAAGGCCCTGCAAACACTCCCTTGGGGACGTGAATGCCTGCACTCGCAGAGGAAGCTCACCAGTGCATGTGGGCTGCTCTCAGCAGGGCTCACAAGCTGAGCCAGAACACACTAATGATACCATCCATGATAGATGATCTGTCCTCTGTGCACTAGTGAGCATGCAGAGTAATTGCTTCACCCCAGCACACAGATTCTCCTCCGAGTACACCTGGGAAGAGCTGTGGGCAGCTGGGATAAGAGCAGTTTTGTTAAAGTCCATGAAAGCTGAGCAGTGTTTAACCTCTGCAGCACCTTACACCACGCCAGCTGTAATGCTATTATCTAAAAGCACACAGTGGCAGATGCATGTTACACACAACCATCTTCACACCCATCTTCATAACAGAGTTGTGCAACAAACAACATCTTCTGCTATCACATCTCTCGGAGCACCAAATAAGCCAAACATCCAAGTCGTAGAATACTATCAGCAACGTAGAAAAGGAAATTTAAAAGCTCTGTGCTCTGCCTATGTAACATACCAAAACCAGGCAGCTTTTCCATGGCCTGCTTTATCGCTGTGTTTGGATTAGTGCAATGTGAAACGCAGCAACTGCTGTTATGTAACTAAACCCTGAGTATACAGTTGTCATTCTGGGTAAATTTAACTCTGCAGGTTTAGGACAGAGGTCTATCGCCAGGCAGGCCATGTGAACTAAGAGAAATTTAAAGACACAGGGCCCTTTTTTGTTTGCCTCTTGCACAGAAATAATAGGGTGGGTCAGTCCTGCATCAAGGCCCCAGTCTGCCTGTCACAGAGAGCTGGTGGTGACAGCCACTGCAATAGTGAGCTCAAGAGCACCAAATCCTGGGGAAGGCAGAGCTGCCTGCTGAGGCAGCTGGCTCCCTTCTCCATGTGCAGGCACCAACAACACAGACAATTCCAGGGTTTAATGCAGAGAGGAGCCAAAGTGCACGTGCTTGTACCGTGATGAAATCATAACAGGGAGTCTTGTAATGAGAATAGAGTGTATTATTAGCACTGTTAGGAAACTGTTTTAGCACTTGCAATTAGTGCTTCCCTATGACTATCAGTTAATATTAATCTATTAAACTGTTTTCCTTTTTTTATCATCTAGCAAGAGGCAAGTAGTCACTGTATTACCTTTAGCTGAAACTGGCGAATAAGCACCGACATTGGAACAGTGTCAGGGAATGATAACATTGCTCAACCAACATCAGAAAATAAACACCTGAAGCAGTAGCAGTAAATATGTGAATAACTCAGAACTGAAATATTTCTAGAAAAGCCTCCCTGAAACCGACTATAGACTTATTTTAACATCTTATCATGCAACATTCTAATAAATTTGAAATACCACAAAGTTATTGGTTTGGAGCTTCTGTTTTTCTTTCTTGCATTTTACACAGCTGAAGAGCCTTTTTTAGGTAAACAGATCCTTCTACCAGCAGAGATTCCTCCCCTGTTCTACCAGCATAGCTACACCACCTCCTGAACAGGCCAAGTCTCCAGGTTTTGCTGGGAAATGCTTCCATGTGTTTACGAGTAAAAACCAAATTCTTCATTGATAGAATAGTTGTCACTTTTCTGTACAGAAACTTGTTTTCAAACTTAAATGAATGAGGACATTGCAGAAGGAAAGAAGATTGTAGTGACTTCCACTGGATCACCTGCTGTTGACAACTTATCCTCCAGTTCACAGGTTTGGAATAGATAGTGACAAAGCTTTTCTTGGATTATTGCATTCCAAAGAAATATACTGAAACCCTGAAAGCTAAGAAGCTGACTGTGATGTGACAAAAGCATGAACTGAAGCAACATATGTTTTAACATATTTAAAAGACAAGCACAATTGACTGTCTGTTGAAATTCATTAAAATAATTCTCTTCATAAGCAAAGTACAAAACACTGCAACAGGATGAGAACAGAAAAAGAAGAATAGGATGGTGAAGAAAAACCAATAGCTTCACAAAATTAAAAAAATAATATCCTACCTGATAAATTTATAAACAGTCATCTACCATCTGTGTTATGAAAAACATGTTCATTTTCTTTCAACTGCAAATCTTGTTGGGGCGGAAAAGCAGGATTTACAGAATTTAACAGGGATTTCTAGACATTCTGCAAGACAGTCAAGGAAGTAGCTCTGACTGCACTACTAGACAGCTCAACACCCAAAGGGATCCTGCTGAACATGCACAGGTCACCTATGCACAGCTGGCCAAGTCCAACCACTGCCACACCAGTAGTTGCACTGCTCATCTATTGCACAACAAACATTATTTTTTTTCCCTCCATCTTCCCTTTAAGAAAACTCCAGAAAGAAATTTGAGAGCCTCATCAATTGCTCAAATGCATAGGTTCTATAAATAAAATGTAATGAACTCACATAATCACCAGACTGATGTGTGGCTAGAGATGTAGGTGCTACAGTGTTCTGGATCCACGGATCTCTTCCCTAGAGATAAGAGCTGTTGGCCAGAGTGCTTTTCAGCAGACAGTGGATGGCACAGCTTGGGCCAAACCAATCCTGCAGGTTCAGAGCCTGTCTGACACAGACCTGTCTGTGGAGTACCACAGAGTGCTAAGGAAATGCAAAGATTAAAATTGACAATCACTGCCGTAATGCTCTCTATTTTCACTTTCACTGCTTCCCCCTTCCAAAAATTTATCTACAAAGTGAATCTTCAGTGATGACAATAGAGAAAAGAGCTCAGAATCACTTTTGACCAAGTAATCTTCAGTTTCTTCAATCCCTAAATTGTGTTCACATCAAGATACATATGAACTTCTTCCACCAATATCTGCAAGAAGAATTATATATTTTTACTATCAGAACCATTCCTTTGCAGCACCACTTTAATGTAGTTAGGCCAGGTAATGCTCTGCTTTTAAATACTTATTTCCAATTTGTACTATTAATCAACAACTTTCGCATTAACAAGTGAACTAAAAAATGATCTCTCAACCTGGAACAGAAAATGCCAGGAGCTGGCTGCCAGCCTCTGTGTACAAGCTGGGCACCAGAAGCCCTGCCCATCAAGCAGATTAGATCAACCCAGACACTCCTGGTACATTCAATGCCTGTTGATTACACCCACAAGCCACACCCATCTTTCCAATTACTCCTGGCTTCATCATTCCTTTTCCCTCTAGGCTTGTAGACAGTTCTGTATCTTGTTTCCTAACAGACATAACAAGGTCTTTGATGTTCTCATCACTTCTCTTTAACTTCCATTATAGTCAGCATTTTCATTGAGACTGAAATTAGAGCTTAATGCTCCTAGTTTAAAAAGACTTTCAAATAAGTCAATTAAATGTATCAAGTGACATATGTATGTTTTTTAAATGCAAAAACCCTATGCAACTCATTGGACTGGACTTTTTTTTCACTTGAACTGACAATGTTCCTTTCAGAATCAAACTGAAATGCCAAGAAAATAACACAAGTTCTAAAAATGCCCATCCTAATGAGGGAGGAAGAAATTTTAAATATATACCTCCTTACAGCTGAACTGCTTACATTTATTTTATGTGAGTTGGGTATTGTACACTCCTCCATGACTTACACTCTGATGACAGCAGAAGAAACAGGGTTATATATAATTATAAGGAGGGAAAACTGGAAGCAGTTGCTCAGGAAGCTAGCAAAGCTGGCCAGCAGCACGTGTCCAAAGTAGAACATTAACTTTTTGATTCCCAGGTACACAGCTAAGTAACAACACAGACAATTCATAGGAAAGACTTCAAAATTTAACATTTCCAATACATGTGAGGAATGGAAATGGAAACAATCAATTAGCCATCCAAGAGAAGCTGCAAGTCAAGGGCTAGCAATGTATAACAAAATGTGTCTTGGGACATAATTATTGTAACATATTGACAGAAGCTCCTGTCTTTGTATTCCATCCAAACCTCATCCTCCCAAAGGACTTTTTGCTCATATTAAATTTAAAATCACAATGGCTTGTCAATATTTCTAATAATTTTAGACTATGGAAATTATGAGTCTTCCGTGAGTCCATGTTTGAAGCATACAAAAAGCATTATAAAGAGCAGTTGTGGTTCGGTAAGAGCAGTTCATATGCTTTGGCACTAGATGAGCATTGCCCATGCCCTGTCCCACTCCTCTTCTTGAAAAGGGAATTTAGTGTAAGGGCAAGGTAAACTTTTCCCCCTTGTCTCAATTAAGAAAGCATTAAAGTCCTAACAAGTTTTCATTCATGCATTATGTATTTCTAAGCACACCCTTATATCACAGCCTTCTCCACAGGCACTCCATGTTTTGGCTTTTTTTCCTCCAATGTCTGATATTCTTATTTCACAGTTACATTACATTCAGGATTTTAAAATGTCCACAACTCGTTTTGAGGTTAGCTACAAACAAGTGGCTTCTGTTTCACCCATGAGCATATGTTGCCCATTTAAACCAGTTTCATTTCCAGTTTACCTTGGACAAAGCCTGGTGCATAGAAGACACCATTCAAGTGCCTTTGTATCATCAGCAGGACCTCATCATTACTCCACAGAGTTCATGAAACCCAGTAACTCATAATGAAATGGAAGCTGTAGGATTGACTAGAGGGAACAGAAAGGCAAGGTCTTGCCTGCTCAGTGAGATCAGCACCAGGAAGAGCTACTTTAGTTCTTCTTGGTGGGCAAAAAAGGGTGAAAAGCACACTCTAGATTTTAACTACAAACATCACAAATGGATATCTAAATTATCAGAAAAACACCAAAACCATATTAATCTATTTGCAAACAATTGAAATCTCAGAGCAAAGGATAGTTAGTTTAGGGACTGCCTGACAGCTCCATCATAATAGCTCATTATTTTCATGCTTTCATAGCCTAAGGACTGCGGGCACACTAACAACAAATAAACTTCTGAGGATAATTAAAACATAACGAGAATTCCTTCCTTAAACAAATACAAGAGTGAAACCAAAGACTAGTTCCCAACATGCCATACCAGTATGTGACAAAAGGTAAAATCAATGAAGATGATAAAACCCTGGGAGTTGTTTTATTTTTAGGCACCTCCCAACCTTTTCTTCTACTTGCCAGTGTGCCTTTCTGGCTGGCTGAACTAGTTACTCAAAGCACCTGACAGTTTCAGCTGACTCAAGGAACACATTTAAGCTTTATCTGTGCAGCAGAGTTATTTGCATCAACTCAGAGTCTGTGCTTTTGACAGTTGTCTCATTTAATTGAGTAAAAAAAGCTGTCAGTCTAAAGAAACTGAGCCCAAGGTAAACTCACTTTGAACTAACCATCTGCCAGAGCATCTCTCAGGACAGTCAATACTTAAGGATATGGTGAATCCAGTTCTCTGCATCCCTAATTAGATCATTCCTGAATTAAACTGTCAGTGGCCCTAAAAATTCTATGTGCACTTTGCAACTACTGAGCTAAGTCTCTTTTCCCTAAAGACAAGCGTTAAGGAAAGCCCACAAAGTCTCTTTGATAACTATTACAGCAGAACAAAAACATTTTCACAACAGATGAAATCCATACAGCCAGCCCCCAAAATATCAATTTCTATGAATATGCTGCTCCAAATACAGGTTTCCATGTTATATCATAGCATTAAAACAAAAAAGCAGCTATATCCCAGAAGAGAGGAGAAAAGCAGATAATATTGCCCTGGGGAAGATTTTTCTTCATTTCCCAGCAGTACTGTGGATCAGGCCTGGTCAGGGAATTTACTAATTGGAGTGCATAGGCAGGACTCTCAGTTGTTGCAGGGCCACAGCCTTTCCAGCTGCAGAAGTAAACAAATTAACTCCTTCACATTAGCAAGCCAGAGGATGAAGAACCAGATTTACCACTAATGCAACTCCTGTTACTGAGCCTCCCTGGTAAATACTACACACACAGCACCCAGCCTGACACTGCTAAAATAAGATTTCACAGGGATCTGATGCTTATTATCAATTACAATGTCCACTGCCTTTTTATTTTTTTTTTCTGCAGAGGAATAATTTTTAAACTCACTCCTCTATATGGATTCTCTAGTGTCTAATAATAAGTACTTTCATTTAATTGCTTGCAATTAAGCCTCTTCTGTATGCCTGTTCTCGGAAAACTTGCGGATATGTCATTATCTTTGAAACATCTGTCCTTCTGTCAAACATGACCAAAACTGATGGATTGAAGAATAGCAGTGGGAGGGGAAACATATCTAAAATTGAAATCCCCATGAAAGAATGAGAATGAAAGGAAATATGAAGATGACAACCTTGAGGGTAAGAAGAGTAGGAAAGGAAAATGAATGAAAATATCATACGATTAGTTTATTCACAAGAAACAAACAGAACTTGGAAATCTGTGTTCATTCTGTTAACTAATCTACCACTTCAAACCTTCAACCTTTTTTTAAACCCTGCTATTTTCATGAAGAAGCAGATGAAACAACATAGCACTGGAATACAATTATTAGAGAGCCTCAAAAGCTGCTTGGATCTGGTTTAGCTTCTCTAGAAAGTCTAGACAGGCCATTTCAGGAGCTGTAGCTGAGTGCTGGAGAGCTACAGATTAATTCAGCACTCTTATCAGATGCAAATTAACCCTATTTATCTTTATTTGAGGTTAGAGATGTTAGTGTCCAGTTTTGCACAGAAAACAAAACCCTGAAATCAGGAAGATGTGACTAAAAAGGAAAACTAATAAAGGCAGCTATTTCTGTGCAACTCCATTCACAATACAAGGTGGGAAGACAGGAAAAACAAAAACTTAACTCCACATACAGCACTCTTTTTTCACTGTCTTACTTTCACCCACAGCATCCTGGCTTATCTAAGAAAACTATTTGTCAGCTAACTGAATTCTCAAGTCACTGAAAATTAATTCCACATTTGTAGTTTCTCTGGTATATTTTCAACCCTTTGAAATACACGAGGAATTAATCCATTCAAAGAGGTCTGTTGTTCAAAGCTACCCCTTCTCCCATTTTTTTTGAGGAAGGATTCAAGCAACTATAAGAGCCTGGGGTTTACAACATGCATTTTGTACCTGGCCATGACCTGCTAATCTTCAAAGTCTATTGATCCATGAATGTTTCTGAAGTAAAATCATTGATTCTTTAGAGAGCCAGAAAGAAGCAGCTAAAATGAGAGTGTCTGAAGGACCTGTATAAATAAATGGTGAAATTTTAAATTACTGTAATGAAAGATTTTCAGGCATTAAAATGTAGTATGTATTATGACAGTTTCACAAGGATTCCTGGGTTTGGGTTTGATTTGGGGTTTTTTGGTTTGCTTTTTGTTTGTTAGCTTTGGTGGGTTTTTTAACAATATAGTGGTATATAAAGGGCCAAATTCTACACAGTTATGCAATGTGTAGATTCTGACAGTAGCTTCCTAAGTGCACGTGAAAGTACATTTAGGCCCTAGAGTCAGCCATAAAAATTTAAATGATATTGCATATATAGAGCTGGAAGTGTCATTCTACCTGAAATATTTCCCAATCGGTAGCAGACATAAATTACTTGAAAATGAAAAACATTACACAGGGCTTGAATAAAAGGAATTTGAAAAGGTCTCGGTTTATAACAATAATTGCATTAGATCTGACACGGACTAACTGCAGTGGGCCACCTACTCTCAACATACAGTTTTGGGTATTTCTTTTTTTGTTCACAATGGATTACAATTCTGAGTTTTTCTGATTACTGCCTAGGTCTGAAAAGAATGCAACAGTCCCAAGAAAGTAAGGATTCTTCCTGCATGAACAAGAAGATGGGGCTGCATCTCTAAGAGAAATGACACTAAACTTTACAGGGTTAACAATGATGCTCAGGAATTTGAAAATTATGTCCTTTAAAAACACAAAGATCCAGTACTCAATCTCATAACCCTTTTTTTTTTTTTTTTTTTAATTTTGGCTAGAAGGAAAAAGCAGAAAGAGATCACTCAGTCTCGATTTATTTCTGCCCTAGAAGTGCAAGTGAGGGAAGTGCACCCTAAATGAACTCACCCATCTCTAATTCTTTCCTGTAATTCATGCTGGTGAGACAAATTATCCTCCTGCACCTGGACTGAAGCACCCATGGTGTCAATATGTGAATCTGCAGTACTCTAATACAGTGGGCTTGCTTAAATTTGTACGGTTTACAGGAGAGAAACAGGTATGCTCAGGGTGATTCCCTGACTTAATTCAGACATCAATCTTCAGAAGAGTTACCCTCTTGATTGTCCCCTAAAGGTGTCAGCTTCTGTATGTATTGTTAGATAATACAGGGCATTTTGAAGAACTTAGATACACAAACTTACTGTGCAAACGCTGTGGATTGTTTGAGGAATCCTACATGGGATGACTCCTCCCTGTGCTGCAGTTTGGGTGAGTAAGAGGTATCAATATTGCATACCTGCAGAGAAGTAGTATTTGAACACCCTACCACAGCTATTCACAGTGGAAAGTGAAACACAATAATGCTTCTTATCAGCCATGGAGACTTGCTCCTCTCCTTCCAATGCCTTTCAAACAACTAAGGGAAATGATCAAAACAGGTAATGCAGACTGTACTTGCCATTTGCAAGGAAAATGGCTGGAGCTTCAAGGCCACTACAGCAGAATAACTGAGGAGCAGAAGATCTGTGAAGTCTGATTTTGGGAGGAAGCTGGGTAAACACCTTCCAGCAGGGCGCTCTGCGTTGCCAGACTTGCAACACACAGTAATGCAGCTGGGAGTCAGCACACAGGGCATTCCTCCATGGCTTAAAGTAACTATTATCTACACTGAGCACTTGAAGCAATTTCAAAACATTACTCACTCATTTGGTTTCCAGACATCAGAAGCCTCTCAGAAGAGGTTTCTCTCATCTTCTGCTCTTTCTCGTTCTGTATTATGCAGGTTTTTTGATTTGCCGATTGATCAGCTATGACACAAACAATATTTTCATATTTCTTTCCTCAGCCCAAACAGGAGCTTCCACATGCTCTTCAGGATTTATGCTTCCAGAGACAAGCCCCACTCAGGATACCACACTAGGATTTTTTCCTCATTTGTGCCAGAACTCTTTAGAGTCATTGGCATACGCTGAACCTCCATGAAAGGATCACAGGGAAATCTGATGTAGGCA
The DNA here is from genome assembly GCA_013397555.1 of Urocynchramus pylzowi. Lineage (NCBI taxonomy): Eukaryota > Metazoa > Chordata > Aves > Passeriformes > Fringillidae > Urocynchramus > Urocynchramus pylzowi. The sequence continues at coordinate 1,487,514 of VZRH01002255.1, forward strand.
GCAGAATACACCCTCTCTTACTTGTCTAATCTAAACTGAAGAGTACTAATCACTCTTGGAGGAAATAACTCTTTATACTTCAGGCTAGACAGTGGCAGCCCTACTGACACAGTAGGTGCAAATTCCACACATCAGCCTGACTGGGGAAGAAACAGAGCCTACATTGTTGGGTTTTTTTTACTTATAGCTATTACCTTATCATTTAAAGCAAGAAAAAAGTAATGACAAAGTATTCCCACTTCAAAAAGTCCTTATGTACATTGCAATGCCATTGTTTTGACTGTGTAGTGTATGAATGACAATAGCAGCAATGCCCCTCCTTCAGCAACTCATTTTATGAATACTGTTTTTCTGCCTGTAGAAGCCACAAATTTAATTCTGTTTGTTTGATAAGACTTATTATTTTGTGTTCTTTACATTGCATGGCTATTTCATACCACACAATACTGATCACATATCCAGCATCACCAAGGCAAAAGCAAACAAAAACCCAGCACTAATTTTACTTTTTGCAAACTCTACACAAACTGATCCCTGTGCAGGAAGCATTCCAAGAGCCACTGAAACCCCTGCATATGTTTATTGCCACTTCCAGTGAGCACAGGCCATTCACATAGACTACACCTGTGGGGCTCTGTGGTCTGCTCTCATCTAGCCTAAGCAATTAAGTTTCAGAGGATTTCACAAAAAACATTCCTTTCCCTCAGGCTGAGTCTTACAAAGAGAATATAAGCAAAACAAAAGCATTGGTAACCAGCCTCATGGCAAAAAAAACCCCTTCTTGTGATGGTACCTCAAAGCATGGCTGGGCTAGCAGCTCCCTTTACCAGAGTTCTTGTTTTAACAGGGATTTTCCTAGGAAAACACTGGATAGTGCCTCTTTAATATTCAGAATTGGTAGTGACTACTGCCAGCCCATAATCTTAGATGTTTTCAGCAATCAGTTAAAGTTACTTGAAAAAAATCTGTACACAAAAATGTCTTCAAAGAGACTGGTACTTATTTTTGTCTAGCCAGAAGGAAGGTTGTTAGGACAGAGATGAGCAAAGCTAAATTTCATTAAACTATCACAAAGTTTACTCACCATGAAAAGCACTGGCTATAAATGAGGAATAAGACACATAAGAAATAAATAAGTGAGAAATACCTACAGGCAAGAGACTGAAAAGGCTGGAGAATAAGCAGCACAGAAGAAAAAGCAAAATAGTTAAACAAAGTTACTCCAACACAAGGCAAGTGTAACACAGCTTATTAATACTCAGTGGAGGGAGACCTCAATTCCATTACACTTTCAATACGAAACAGCATACCAGTCAGCAAATAATAACCTACTGGAACATTATTTTTATTAGTTTGATTGCCAGTACTTATCTTACTAAGACAAAAATCAACACTTCCTCTAACTCTTTCCCAGCTGTTTATCTTTCAGAAGCAGTACTCCAATGCATCCATTTAGCAATTTATGAGCAAACCTGCATCTGCTTCAGCTGTTCACCACATCCATTTTCTGAAACAAAAACATCTTCTTGTCTCCATTAATTGGTCACTAAATTTTGATACCAACAGTTCATCATTTGTTACAATTTTGTCAATTAAGAAAAACCAGCCTGGAAGATGATCTTTACCAGTGGGGTATCACTGCATCTGCTGTTACCTAAACCTTCTTTTGCTCTTTTAGAACTACTTGATAAAACTACTTGTTAAATGCTTTGAATGGAACCGTCATACCTTAATTTAGCTGGTCAATTCTAATGAGATAATAAAAGCTGAAAGCATGACTAACAACATTCGGGTATCCCCAGGTTCTGAATTCTACTGTGACCCACCTTAAGGGGAAGGAAGTACCACCATGGCACTTCCATCTTCCAAACTGGCACCCAATCTAAAATACAGAAAAGCTTACAGATCCCATTTATAAAAAAGGCTCAGAGTTTCCAAGTGACACAGACCCATAAGGGGAGATGAATTGTCACAACTGTTCCACGAAAGCAAACACAGCACACATGTCATTATCAATTAAGCTATGTTCATTTTCTTTTCCTGATCATCCACCTTTCCTCCAGGACTATAAATATTTTAAAGTTTAATATACACCAGCTCCCACCATCTTCATGTTGGAAAAAAAGCTCTTTAGAAATCCGCTCAGCTCAGAAATGAAAGCTGAAACAAACTGTTTGAATAAACATGAGCACATTTTAGAAATAATTATTGTGTTAGAAAAATTACTCCCACTTGGGTGTGATAAATGCTAAGAGTAAAATTTCTTCTGCTTCTTTCCACCATACAGAAAAGAAGGAAAGAAATCAATGTTGTTTTGCTGCATATTTAACACATAATATCTTGGTAACACTTGCATTAGCAAGATTCAAACAGCAAGGAGACCGGAACCTTGCCTAATCTCTTGGGATGCAGTACAACCTACTTCAAAAGGACAACATGTAGGTATTGAGGAAGTAAGGAGAAAGAATTTCAACAGATATTTCTACTCCTAAAATGGGAATTTTAATTCAGACATCAATGATCTCAGGAAAGATGCAAAAATTAGAGAATCAACAGAAACCAAAACCATTTTTAATAGCTGAATATAAAAAGAGTCTTCAGTAGAACTGACAAAATGATGATGGATCAAGTAGCTGAAAATCAACTGACATAACAGTGATGAGAATTAATGGAGAGTCATTACATTATTAACAGGATTTGCATGATGCCTCAATTCAAGCTCCTCATACTAAGATTGGAAGGGTTTTGTTGATATTTGGGCTGGCTTCTGGAAGCTCAGTTCCATTTCAAACCTACTGCTGAATTTGATCTGTGTTTGAAATATGAAGTGTACCATGCACAGTGCAATATTCAGTTATGGGAACTGCTGCTTTGGAGGTTGACATGAGAAGAGTCCATTTCAACTGACAGCCAAGATTCCATCTCTTCTCCAGCTTCTGGAGGGTACACAAACCTCCTTTTTACTCCAAAGTCTATCAAACACAGCTAGCTCCAGTGCTGAACACATGAACTAAAAAGCAGATCTCGGGTTTGTTTCTCTGGCTAAAGCCCACAGCAGTGATCCATCTCCCCTTTGCTGGAAAAGGTTCACTTAAATACAGCTTCAGACTGGAACTAACAACCAGATTTCCTTTCCCATTTTAACAATCACCTGTCTCAGCAAGATACTGCTAATAAAAAGCTGAAAGGATGACTAACAATATTTTGGATATCTCTAGTTCCTGAAAGTGCCTTTGGATAAAATTTGCCCTTAATCCCTCTCTGTAACACAACTGCATACTAGTATCTCAAAGTTACATAACACACTGTATTTCAATTCTTTTCACATCTCAGATCTGAAACTCCAGCTCACATTAAACAGGCTTTGATGGTTAATGACACCATGGAGCCAACACTCTCATTTCAAACTCAGAACCTGCAGTAGTGTCAGATGTGGCCACCAAACCAGAGCCTTCCCAACAGCCTTTGGCCCCCGAGCAGTGCCGTGGTCACCTCATGCACACTGCGCAAGGAGAACACAGCTGTGTCCAACAGGGAAGGAGGTTCAGCGAAAAGGGGGCTTTAAAGCCCAACCATCCCTTTCAGTTTCTAGGTATGGATTTGACCAGGCAGACAGAACCACAGGAGACACTGCTGGCAAGGAATTCAAACAGAGTTTATGGCTCTTGCTTTCATGCTCTCCTGAAAGACCTTTGCCTCTTGGTAACTCAATGGCCACAATAAGGACTCTTACCAGAGACAGCAAACTGAATTAACCTCTTGCAGAACAAAAGAATATAAAGTATGAACATTTCAGACCCCTGTCCCACTGTACTGAGCACAGCAATTCTGGACACCCAGATCCAGGTGAACAAACGGGATGGTCAGAAAAGCACATCACAGCCACACCACGTCCTTCCAGTCTCACCATGTGAGGTTTGAAACAAATGTGAAGGAATGGATACCCTCCCATTTGGAATATTTATGAGAACATTCAAACAGAAATAGGAAACAATAACCACATCTGTGTCATTGGAAGGAATTTTTCCTCCTAACTGTCTTTAAGGAAAATGTTAAGAGTCTAATTATTATGGCAATGCCTTGAATAAAGTGTTTTTACATGTATTAGGAACTTCTCTACAGATTAGAAGCCTACCTGACTTTGCAAAACTGAATGATTGTCATATTGCTATTAACTGCACATTAGAAGACAAATTACAAATAAAAGTGTAATCTCTAAAAGTTGGCAAGTAGAGTGCTTAGTCGTCAAAAAAGGCTGGTGGAAGTCACGCAGAATAGCTTCATATGATTTAAATCTAAGGTATGTTTTAAATTTAAATTACCTTTAAGGTATTAAAAATCTCTAATGCTTTAATTTTAATATAGCTTAATTATTCGCTGTAGATTCTTGGTTTATGTCTATAAAACTTTTCCCTCAATAAGGTCCAGCAGTTATAAGTCTCTCAGCTTAAAAGATGGAAAAAAAGGACAAAATAGCAAAATCAGGAAAAATATGAAAAAAAAGGCCAAATCAAAAGCAATGTGTTTACATCTAAAACATTACACTGTAATGTAGAAATAATTACTTTTATGGAGAAATATCACATAGAGATGTCAGGATTACACAAAAATTTCAACTGCTTACATTTACCTTTAAATGTGGTTGCAAAAATCAGACACTACCAGAGACAGACTAAAACCAAGTTTCTCTGTGCTGATCTGGTCAAAGTATGCTGAAAAATACTTATAACACGTAAGAATTTCCACCAGAAGAAGGAATACTGCTTACCTCCTACCACTGCCATTCATCTATTTTTTTTATCAAGTTTTAATACCTAACATACTGCAAAATCTTTTTGTTGCCCACCCCAGATCTGTAGTGTCCAGTTTGCTGGGGAATCTGAAGTCTTTCATACAAATTAAATCACATAACCCCACTGAGCAGCAGTGGTATAACTGCACCTTGGTAAGGGCTAAGCAGAGACAGATCCCTGCAATCTCCTGAGGATTGTTAAGCACTGCCTGTAGAGCAGAGCCTCTGCTAACACAGCAATGACAAATAAAGTTGCTGTCCTCCCCAGCCCCCACTACCTCCAGCACATCAAGCTATAAATCAATAGAGGGCAATTTTTAAGGGAAAAAAGCCAAAACAACGATGCTGGTTTTGCTACACACAACAAACTGATAAATGCACCCTTCTGCTGGTGTGGCTGCACCCACATAGTTCAGACTGCAGTGTCACAGAGAGTGTGGCATTTTCAACTCCTGTGCCAACAAAACCCACAGACAGGTATCCCAGGACACGTGCACGGAGCTGGTCTGACAAAAGGACACCTAGACCAGATGCTGGGCAAGAAGAAAAACCATAAAGGCACAGCTGCTGCCTCCTCATCCAACATGGACAGAGGGAAAAATGCCAAACTTCTTCAAACCTGTCCTTCTGGGGGGAATTAACACCTAAAATGTCAAACTTTCAAGTCCCTTTATAGCACTTCAATGGTGCTGCTTTCTCAGTCCACAGACGGAAATAATGGGGCACCTCTCTTATACCTTCTGTCATTTTGTGTCTCCACCATTTGAAACTCAATACATCTCAGCATAAAGCTCCATAGAGTGTGGCCCACAAGCACTTCCAAGGCTTCTCAACTCTGATCATGACCTGAACAGACCTGAAGGAGCAACATTTCTGATGTAGCAACATGCAACCCTATTCCTTATTTCCATACAGGGAAATAAGGGGAATGAATAAAATGGGAACAGAGTCCAGAATCCATAAAATGTTCACTCTGACATTCCACCTTTACTCTGTCCCCTCTCACACACCACAGTGTCCCCTCACATATGTTACAATAACACGTGATGCCTTAATTAAGTTATTGCCCAAACACAGTCTTAGGCACCTGACGTCCACAATAAATTCATTATAGCTTTAGACTTTTTGTGACAAATACCACACAGGTAGGAGAGCAGCTATAAAGTATCTTGGAATGTTATGACACTAAGATTTAAGTAAGCCAGTATAAATAAAATTACTGCTGTAACTAAAACATATTCTGCTCCTAAGGAGGAAAGGACACAAGGGCATTCAAGACACAAAGTAACATGAATCCTGAATTTCATGTGTACCATCACTTGACTACTTTTTAAAGTAATTTCTCTTACAAACAAAAAATAGTTGGTAGTAGCCTCTAATATTATGTTTAATGCTTTTCCAAAGAGCCCAAATTCTGTCCCAGGACTGCTTACCACAAAGTAAAAAGCCCTCAAGTCACTGATAAGGGTTTGAAGGAACTTCTTCAGAGATGCCTCACAGGTTAACTCCAAATGACAACAACAACAGGTATCTTAGGAGAAACTACCAATCCCAAGCTCTTTCCCCCAGATAAAGACACCAGGGAAAACAGTATAAACCTTTTCAAGAGAAGCTTGGAACTTACCATCTCACCATTTAGGTGACAAGATGTGTTTGCTTCATAAAGAGTCCTCACAGCACCCCACGGTTAGTTCACAACTCTTTTCCTTTCCTTTATTTTTTTTTCCCAAATATTTGCACTGCTGCTGGACCATAAAAACAGGCTTTCATTTTAATCTGCTTAACACACTGTGGGAAAGGGCTTCTAATTTCACAGGACCAAGATAAGACAAATAATTCATATAACACATTAGTACAACATCAGTGGCAAAAGAATTTAGTCAGAGCTCATTGGAAACAATAGGGTGCTGAAGCAAATCTAAGGCAACTGTTTGAGACCACACCATGCACTAAAACACATTTTATTACATTCCATAGCAAAGACAAGATCACAGAATAAGAATATATTAATTGTACAGAGGAAGTAAGGCAGTAAATTCCCCGCCCCTCAGCAGACACTGTAGCTTCCCCCACTACTCCAGTCCTTTTGCAAATGTTTGGGGATTTTTTTCCAGGCCATTCTCCAAATCAGTCATCTTTCTTTTGTGCCCTTTCATTACACTTCTTCCTTAAGTTCCACATCTTTCTTTTACTGTTCATTACCCAAAACTACCCTGCTCCCCCCTTGGCTTCATTTACTTCCTTTCTGGGTTTGTTTTTACATTTTCTATTGCTGCCTTTCCAGAGCCAAGTTCGCTTCCAGTGTGTGTTCTGCTGTGTGCAAAGAAAAGCAATGCAACAAAATATTTTCAGTATATTGGCATGAGTCCCCACCTCGCCACTTGTGATCATTTGCTCTCAAATCCCTAAAGACATTCTGCTTTGAACCTCTGCTGTGGCAAAGAAAACAAAGGATACGTGGAAAAAATTCTGAGGAGATTTGCCAATTGCAGAGATCTGTGACAAGCCGTTTCTACAGTCTCTAAAGTGGGCTGAAAACAACAGGAAGGTGGACTTGGGAACGCTGGAAACCCAACACTGAGGCCAAACACAGCTTGCTAAATGGAAGCCCGTGGTTATCTGTAAACCTAGCTGCTCTGCTAATCCTGCCTTCATCCAGAAGCTTTTGTCCTTATCCTCTCTAAGGTGAATGTTGTACGGGGGAGTGTTCTTCAGAGAATTGAAACCAAAGATTTTAGTGACAGACTGCCTTGAGCACTGCTGGGGAAAGTTAGTGACTAGCTAGAATTTTGGAAGGATTTTGCTTCCATTTCAGAAACAAAACAAAAAAATCCTCCCTTGTTCTTTCGCACAGCCTTAGATACTACACTACATGCCACACTTAAGCATCTCTGGATAATGCTGACCTGGCCTGGTAATTTCAGTGGGGTATCATTATCCAAAAAATTAACAACTGCAATTTCTCATGAACTGGAACTGTGAATCTCTAAAAGAAGGCCAAGTGGTATAGTGTGATTTACTCAGGAAAAAAAAAAAGAAAACAAAAAAAAAAAAGAAAAGAAAAAAAAAACAAACAGGAAAATAATTCAGTTATGATCAAATCATGTTAGAGGCAGTTAATATCAAGAGAGAAATGCCAATAAGGCAGGCCACCTCAACAGTCAGCTTAATTAATTCTTTGAAGCAAAATCCCTACAATCAGTTCACCTTTCCCTTCATTTTTTTCCATCACAAAACAAAAAATACTTTTGGATTGTTATAAGAACAGAGCTAAGATGTCAGTGGCTACAAATTGAAACCTTTAGCAAACTTAGCAAAACTCCATATTCAGCAACAGACAAGTGCAACTCAGGTTCTGTACCTGAGGAAATTCTTGCTCATCTCCTAACAGCTGTTCTGGAGTAGGGATAGAAACTGTTCTCCAGCAATGAAGCAACAGTATGATCCTGAAAGCAAAATTATAGCAGGGTAACAATGTATCTGCCAAAATAATTACAACTACTCACCCAGCCCTACCTACTGTGAAAACTACAGTTAATTCATCTTTTATCCAAAGTTATTTTCATGGGTGCTAAAATTTCTTACTTTTCTTAAACCATTTCCCAGTGCAGTTCTTGATTCCTTGCAGCTCTCTCTCGGTCTTACTACACATGCACCCCTAGTTTTACCCTACACTGAAGTACAATCACTGACATCAACAGAACCATCCAGGATGCTCAGTATTAAGCACACACATCAACTGTCACAGGATCCAGACTTGTGCCAGTAGAGCAGAACACTTCTAATAGTCAAGAGCTGCTTTCATGCTGCCAACATAGGACTGACCTAATCTGATCTCTCTGGGAGATTCACACTCATGAAAATCAGATCACTTCTTAAAAATACATCTGATTCCAGCAGAAAATTGCAAACATTAAGAATGTTGAATGGAAATGAAATCTCTAGAAAAAACATTGTGATTTGGTTTTTTAAAGACTCTCAAAGTGTAAGGCCTGTCTGGTTATTGATGGATTGGCAAGATTACTAAGGGACTGAAAGTACACCACCACTACACATTGCTTTGTCCATTATTCCTCCAAGCATCAGTCCTGGAAAGAGTTGCTTTTGTGTTCTAACTGACTTCCATGTATTATCTCAGAAGCACTCTGACTTCACACAAGATGTCAACAGTTCAGAGTATACTTCATTAGAATTTTTAAAAGGCCTCTCTAACAACCCAGGCAGTAAAGGACCTTTCCTAACTTCTATAATGACAACAAAAATGACTAACAAAACTCCTCTTAAAGATTACACAAATGAAGCAAGACTCAGAGAGAGGTTTCTGATATGCCCTAGTTTCCTTTGAGATTGGTTTCATTTTATTTTATTTTTTAATATACAAAATATTTCGGAGATGCTTTATGCTGACAGATTTTTTACTTCAAGTCAAGTATTAGCAAAATCTGTACTTTAGCCTGTCTTATCAAATTTCAAGACTTCTTACGAAGAAATAGTTTAAACCTTACCTCTCTGCTCTTAGTTAAAAGATGTAATGCAGCAGAGGCCTCTGATTTATATTTGGTACAGACTTTGGCAGAATCATCTATTAGTTCACAAAAAGGCATTCTTTCCTACCTCTACATTTGAAGAGAAACTCTGAGAGGAAATCCTACTTTAAAGTATTCTCGTAATTCCACTACAGGAATAAAATAAACCCCATAATCAGTATTTCACAAGTCTTGGCCTTGGTTTTATCCTTGACTGTATCTAACAGACCTTGCTTCAGTGCCAAAACAGTCAGGCCAAGCGCTACTAATACATAATTTAAATCTTCCCAATGGTGTCTACAGTTTTGCATATATATTTATTTCAGAAGTGCATGGCATATACTTCTACATAACCACGGAAAAAATTCCTCTCTCACAGGTTCAGGAGCTGGCAATGCTATTGGATACACATCAACAGCTCTTTGCTATATGGTCTGCCTCTGGGGTTTGATTTTTGTTTTTCCTTCTGCCTTCTCTCAGCCATATTGTCAAAACTAGCTGCAGAGTTCCTGGCCATATATTCCCCATTCTTCACACAAACTACCTCTTTGGACAAGCATGCCATTTTTAAAGACATTTATAAGTGTAATAAAATAAAATTTAAAAATAAAGGGAAAAAAAAAAAAAAAAAAAAGAAGAGGGGTGTTCTTTGTCCAATCTCCTTCTAGGAGTTATAATTTCCATCACCTCTGCAAATTAAATACTTTCAATACATTTGAACATTGAACAGTTGCAGAACTAAAGCACACAGACATATTGTTAATTAATGCTGTAAATACTGCACAGCCTGTATGAAATGAAACATTTAAAAAGAACAGCAGCACCACAGTTTTTCACCCCATGATCACTACACCTGCCTCATTAATCTCCTGCACCCATGTGAAGTAAATACATAGTACAACTACAAACTAAAAATCAACAAAGCCTTGAAAATGGTTTAATTTGATTCTGCAAGGGAGGTTATCATAATCCAACTCTGCTTTCTCACATTCTGCTGGCAGTTTCTCTCAGCTCAGTTTCCACACTAACTTTGTTCTCCATCTCACAATCTATCATGCTGTTATAATGCCAGCTCAAACGCTGTTTGTAACAGCGCAGCAATTTCTCAGAAGTTGCCAGCTTCATAGTGTGTTCCTTTAGAAGTGCATGGAAATTATTAGATTAAATTACAAATGAAAGACTCTGCAGTTGGTCATTATTACCAGGACATTTATGTACATTCAGTTGATCAGGAATTTTGACTTCTGTTCCTTTGCAGATCTTCTGTTTATACTCTGTTCTGTGAGATTACATGGGAAGTGGAATTGAAGACAAGTGGAAAAGAGTTGTATTTTCCCCACAGTCACCAATATCCTCACAAGACAAGGCTTGACACCCACCTCCCCCATTCCCTACTGGCTGAGTGTCAAGAGATCCCCTAGAACCATTTTTAAAACCTCTGTGAACATGAGCACATTTCACAGACAGCAACTCACTATTTAAGGAATTCACCAGAAATTTGCTTTATAAAGCAAGACCTGCAACATTCTAGGCGTCCCCCCTGGTTTATAAGATTTCACATACCAGCATGGAACCAAACAATTAATACATCCAGAAATACCTGAAAACATTGATCATTCTGCAACTGGTGATCACAATAGGGTAAGCAGCAGGATCTTCAATTATCTCACTGCTGGGGGTATCATTTTCAGGAAGGTATTTCAAACCAATTTCTTGACCATACACTGCCACTGAAAATATCTAGTAATTTTCTACAGGAATAGAGCTGTTTGACCCAATTCCAATGCAGATAATTATATTATCTGTATCCAAAATCCCTCTGAGTGTTTCAATCAGGTATGGTATTCTTCACTTTCCGTTCTGATCTGCTTAGCATGGCTGAGCACCATTAAACAGCTGTCAGATTCCACACAAGAAGTGGCTGGATTTCAGTAATAAGCAAAATGGTTCCCAATAGTGTCTAAAACACCTGGGGATCCTTCCAAATGAACAGTGCAATGAGGCCAAACTATAAGATTAAACTGCTGTAAAATAAGCCCCACAATTTCTTCATGAAAATACACACCCCAATACACTTAGTCTCTGAAGAGCTTAGTTGTTGCCAAGAATGAAACATACCTAGATGAGACTTCAGATAACGGTATGAGGAATAATTCACAACCTTTACATTCAAGAAATTAGACAATTAACTCCTCCTGACACACAGCCCAAGCTGTTCTCATGTTTCTATCAGCACAGACCATCTACAACAGATATGCTGAAGTGCTAAACTGTGAGTCATTGAACAGAGCTCACTGTTAGTTCAGCTATCACAAAATAAAATACCAGGCTCTTCTTCATTTTCAGTCCACAGAGGTTTTATAGAAAACATTTAAAGAAGCAAGTGAGCTAACTGATCATGAATACAGTTACTTAGAAGTGAAAAAAAGATTTCTAATCATCAGACAACAAAGCTGTAGAGGAGCCTCCTATCAGAACACCGGGACCAAAAAAAATCCCCAACAACCCTAAAAATGAAGTGTGATCTGTTTCTGACACCAAAAGTGCAACATGGGTCTAGTGACAGCAGGGGACTCGGACTCCGCTCTGCAGGGCCCTCCTCTACACACCTGTAAGAATCTGTGCAGGTAAGGATGTGTGACCTGTCTGCCAGCTGTGAGTACGTATAAAACCAACAGCTCTGTACAGGACATTTCCAGAAGTGATTATCAGGGCTACAAACACATTTCCAGAAGTGATTTTCAGGGCTACAAACACCTCAGCAATAGGTGAAACGCAAAATACTTGAAAAAAAAGTCAAAGAAAACAAGACAGCAGAAATATGCATATGAAGTGTGGATGCTTCCACACATTCAGGAAGTTTCTTCAACACTTTATCCACCAGAACTTCCTCTTCTGCCAATGCCATGGAAAACTACAGAACCTCCCCAGCAAACTCAGGGCCAGGTAAAAGTGTGACAGAGAAAAATAATTCAGCTTCTCTTGAGAAGCAGACGCTGCTCCCCACTCCAGCACCCCACCCTAAGGCCCTGGGCTGACAGGCAGCCTCTAGCCAAACGCCAGGACGGACAGACAGCTGAGGGGGTGACAAGGGCCTTGCAGCACGGGAACGGAAGGCCCTGAGTCAAGTGCATTGGTGCATTTTGACAGCTCCTGTGAACTACCTGGGCCCAGCATTCCCCTTTCCCTTTGCCTGCTGTACAAACAGCTGTGTGACAGCAGCTGCAGCTGCCACTGCAGCCCCTTTGCTCCCCGAGCAGCAGCGAGAAGCACAGAGCCTGTAAACAATCCCCAAGCTGCACAGCACCCACACTTCCCAGTGTATTTAGATACACTTTGAATTATAATTTTTTTTTTCGTCTTTTCAATATCTGTTCCTACATCCGCCTGTCACTGAAAACACGCTCTTAAAAATATTTCAGTAAAGAATGGATCGTCTATTCACAAATTAATTTCAAGAGTGATACAGATATCACAGTAATTTAAAATGAGGTTGGGTTTTTCCCCCTTTTCACTGGGATAGATCTCAGGTTAAATCCAACAAAATCGACTGAGCCATTTCAGGTTTTCCCCAACACGTATTTTTGTAGCTTAAAAACAAATATCAGAAGGGGAAAAGAAAAAAAAAAAAAAAGACAACCTCCCAAAGCTGAAATTTCTCTTTCCATTCAGATGCAGTGCTATACCCAAAACTGAAATTGTCACACAGCCCGTTAATCTCCATTACAAACTATGTTCTTTATTTAGTAAAATTACAGCATTTGGTTGAATGATAACAGTATTTACATACTGGTTTATGAGCTCCTGAGATGTTTCTCAAGCAAATAAAATAAGAGAATAGGTTACGGTTTATTGGAATAAGAGAACTGCATTGTTCCTAGGAGAACAACATACTGCTGCTATTATTGCTCCTATGCTACAAATGTTTAAAACAATGCTGTACTTTAAAGGATTCAAAGCACATATCATCTACCAAAATAGGACTAAATCAGTGGTGCATGCAGAATAGTCCTCAGTGATGACAAAGGCAACCGAAAGAATAGACAGAAAGCATCCAAATTTACAAAATTCAAAGAGTCCTCCTGAAAACAACTTGCAAAATTTTGTATTGTGTCTAAGCTCTGTAGAATAGTCTAAATCCAGAAATTGATAAAATCTAGGGGAAAAAACAAAGGTATTTCTAAAAAAAGGAACACCACAAACCTATTGTTGTCACTATTAATGATGTTACATCCCTACTTGTGGAGCATCACCCAAATTTTTTTTAAAAAAGCACAAAAGCAACATGCCACAATCCAGTAGAGACAGGATCAGGATAAACAGATGACATCCAAAGGGCTCTGGAAAACAGCAAATACACTCAGAACCTCAACAGCAAGAAAAGAAGAACACGTATCTACATAGCTGCAGTTTTCAATTATTAAACATTAAGCATCATATAAGTACTTGCACATAGCATCATCCAATGATGTAAGAGCTGTCTTAAATATTTTTCAGCAAGACATCCTCTCTTGCCTTACCTCTGAGACCAAGAGCTCAGTTCCATACAAACTAAGCATTTTCTAGCAGATTTAAAAGCTTTTTATGTACTTTGCTTTTTAATGAGACAGTAGTTCTCTACTAAAATAGAGTTTATTCAATTACAACTATTTCTAGGGGGACTAATAGAATATTAAGCCTTAGACTGCAGCATGGGTAGAACTCCATGGATGTCCAAGTCTGCAAAGTGAAATAAATGTCAATAAAAACCAGTCCAGGGCCAGAGCTGGCGAGGGAAGCATTCCTTCTACCAAGCATGGCAAACCACAAACCCTTGTTGCAGAACACACACACACTCAGACTGAAATCCAACCTGCTGGTCAGTGACTGGCCTTCAGAAAATTTTAACAACTACTGTCAGCAGTAAAAACATCCCTCTGGGGGAAAACCAGGCCTTTTAATCCATCTCCTGCTTTTTCCAGTATGGTGACAATTTCCTAACAATCAGTTTTAATATGACTCTGCAGGGAATTTTTTGAAGCATGCAAGTATGCATGCATGCCCCCATATACTAAATATATCACATAACAACTCCATATATCACATAACAATTTGAAAAGCGCTTTTGGTAACTCAGAATTTACGTTTTCAAGTTAAGTATTCTACGCAGCAACAAAACCAGCATAACCTCTGCAAAATAAAAACCAAGTTATGTAAGGATCTGGCGGTAGAGACAGGTTTGCATATCAAGCAATAAAGTATTTTGAAATTATAATATTATAATAACTAAAGCGTCACTTAAGAATTTATTCCACAGCAAAGTTTCCCCACTTCTTCATCAACAGTCCTCTCTTTAATTTTGTCTTCTTCATTCCTTATGTACACTGGTTATTATAAACTCTGACGTATCAAAGCAGCTTTGCAGTGTGTGCAGCTACGAAAATTAAGGATACGGAACAAATATTTGTAGTGTTTGCCAAGTCAAAAATAAGGATTTTTACAGTTAGAGAGGTGTATAAATGTGTACATATACCTAAATATCTATGTATTTGTAGCTATCCTCCACACAGCTCACATGAGAGTCCAGAGCTGCCTGCTTACAACACATGGCAGAATTGGGACCCAAACAAGTAAATTTTTGAACTCAATACACAGCTGAACATATGAGCTTAAAAGGTAACAGTTCTAAAAATAATTTCACCTCTACTAGTCACACATTAAGGTCACATTGTTGCCATAAGATATAAAGGACCCTATTAAAAACAAACAGGAAAGAAATCAAGTGCTATTTCGATAGCTTAAAAAAAAAAAATTCAAAACCCCAAACCTACAACTCTTAAGGGACCCCTAGCACCTAATCCATCCATCAAGTCCTGACTCCAAGGAGGCCAAAATGTTGTCATTGTCATGTTTGCCTGTGTGGTTCTGTACCTCCAGGTTTTAACTACCAGAAAGGCACAGTCAGCTGGTATGTATTGTATAGGTCAATTTACTTCCAATACACTAATTTATGCAACATTAGCACAGAATGCCAGCTACAATTCTCTTACTGTTTGCACTCTAGGAGTAGACTTGTATTTTCTGCCAACTCCATTACATCATCCGAAAAAACCCAAACACTTTTTTTTTCCCCCCCCCAAATCCCTGCCACTCTCCTTTTCCCTCTCCCCTCTCCCTTCCCAAGCCTTTCCAAACCACACGCCAATTACTGCCGCGAGCTTTATTTCGCTTTCCAGCCCGCACGGCCCCAGCGCGCAGGGCTCTGGCCATTGTGTTGCCGGGGATGCCTCCATCACTGACCTTCGCTTTCCCACTCAGACTGTTACATAACGCAGTGCCTGCCTGCGTGCGGCGACTGGGAGCCCGGGCGAGTGGCGGCGTGTGCCTGGAGTGCCTGGCCCCCTGCTCCTTCCCCTTCCCCAGCGAGGCCCGGGGGAGGAGGGACATGTGGGTCAGCAGGTTAGCAGTACCAGAGCCCGAACAATTCGGGACCGCCAAGAAAACACTCTCACCGCCGGAGCCGCCCGGGCTTCCCAGCACCCCCCTCTCCTTTTCTCATCCGTACAGAAGCGACAGCCGAGTGTTACATAATTTATGGGATCCCAAAGTTGCCCCCCTCCCCAAAGGCGGCGTAGCCGGCTGCCGGCTCCCGCCCGCCGGCCCCGCACCCCGGCAGCACCATCTGCCCGCGCCGCCGGAGCGCTGGGCCGGAGACCGGGAGGGGGGGGCGTTGTGTAACACCCGCGAACTACGGCCGGCTCCGCAAACATCCAGAAAACTCCCCGACAAATTAAGGAAATTTTCTCCAGTGTTTCTGATTAACCTCGTTACATAAGGCGCTTGCATTCCAAATCCACTCTCGCAAGCTCTAAATATACCCCGCGCAGCCAAACGCTCCCTGCGCACACGCCCGTGGCCACCCGGCCTCCTCCGGCCGAGCCCGCTCCTCCTCGCCTCGGCATCCGCCGAACGGCGCGCTCCCTGCTCACAAATCGCCTCTAATTAAATGTTTCGGCGTGTGACATCTCGATGGCTTTTACTGTACGCGGATTCCCTGAGTGGGAAGCTGCCTGGGAAGGGGGGGGTGTGGCCAAAAGGGGAAAAATACTGTAAAACACAAGCCAACACATGATCAGCCATATTCCAACCTACAACCCAAACCCCCTCCGNGATGGCTTTTACTGTACGCGGATTCCCGGAGTGGGAAGCTGCCTGGGAAGGGGGGGTGTGGCCAAAAGGGGAAAAATACTGTAAAACACAAGCCAACACATGATCAGCCATATTCCAACCTACAACCCAAACCCCCTCCGTCCGAGGAGAGACGGTCTCGCCACCGCCGGCGGCCGCCGAGGGGGCTGCGCTCCCGCCGGGCACGTACTTTTCTCCGCCCGTCATTTCTTTCAACAGCCGTGTGTATCATTACATAGCGTTATTTAATTCATTTTTACCCATCACCGAGGGATTTTACCGAGCGAAGCCTCTCTAGCGCGCTCCCCCTCTTGTAGGAGCAACGCTTCATAAATTATTTACAAGTAATTAAAGCCGCAGCCTCCTCCCTCTCGCACGTCTCGGCAAACTCCGGCGGCGTTTGAAGCCGGGCCCCGGTCCGTGGCCGCGGCGGGAGCGGCCCGCCCCGCACGGCCCCGCGCCG
>VZRH01002255.1:1505636-1566752 GCA_013397555.1 Urocynchramus pylzowi
CCCGGTACCAGCGGGAAGAGCTTCCACGCAGGGCTGTCTTCCCTCCCCCATGACTGTTTCAGCTGAAGCCGCATCAGAAGATGCCAGCTGTATTAAGCGTCTCAAGACCCACATGTTTAGCAGCCACGCAGCCGGAGAAGGCAACATTTCAGACAATACCTCCCTCTCAATGAAGTGCGCTTTGACATAGAACAAAAGGTGACTAGAAAGGTGCCAGAAAACCTCCAGATCTGGTATGACTTCTGCAAGCACCCTTGTGCAGTTCACAGTCTCAGTAATGGTCAATTCCTTGTCCACTGCCTGATGTTAAAATCCAGTAACAGCTGCCGCAAACACACCCTGGAGAACACATCGCTCCTGTACAACAGAGGCCATGTTTCATGCAGCCCTACTGCCTCCTGCACAGAAGGTGCTAAAGCTGCCTGCTTTGACTGCTCTGATTAGAAGCATATCCCGAGTAGACCAAATCATGATATTTTTACTGAAAGCGGTTCAAGCTTTTTCCAAATGGCACTTGATCATGTGCAAGCAGCTGATATGCTACCTTCTGCCAACCAGGACTGCTGCTACAGCTTTCGACACTGCTGGTGCTGGTACCCGGTGAAACTTTTAGGTAAACCCTGGGCAATTCCACATTCTGCAGGATGATCGCCAGTACTGCACTGCTCTCCCACTAATGGTGGCTGCTCAAACAGCTGTGAAACGTACCATGAGTCCTGCTTGCCCCTGGACCCTGTCCACAAATTGGATTACATCTTGCACTGCTGGTAGTTCTTCTGGTGGAAGGGTAGGATCTTGGGTCAGTTGATTTGGAAGTCCTGAAGTTCCAATTACCCGTGTCTGGAAAACAAACACCACAACAGTTTTGATTATCTGTTGTCTGCTTCCATCTGAGAGGAATGGGCAGCGATTGCAGAAGACAGAGTAACATTAAAAAATTATTCTGCATTCACTTTCAGAGCATAAATAAATTTGAGGCGGTCAGAGCTGGGCTTACAGACCTTGCCCACTGAGTAAAACCAGGTCTTGTACTTTGTGATTAAGTACTGGGTTAGGGCAGGCCTGGGAGCTCACGGGATATGGACACAAAAGGCTACCAGGTTTCTCACCAGCATCAGGTCAAAGGGTCTCAAGCTGGATGGAAGCTGTTCCTAGAGAGCAGCCTGAGAAGAAGAGCAAGTGGAAGTGGACAAGGGAAGCACAGGTTGCTCCCCAGCACTCATGTGGAGACTGTGAGCATCCCCAGAACACACACACTGGCACAGGCAGGGGGCACAGGCTTTGGGCATGGTCTCTCCAGAATCTGCAGAGGGCAGCAAGGTGGTCCTTCTCTGATGCAAGCTTGGTGGATTAGCTGCAATCTCCTGCAAAGTCTCTCCCTTTACTTTTTGCTAATTGGCAGCCTCCAAATACAAGTAAGAATTATGTGATCTGCGGAAACCAAGCTGCCTGTTAGCTCGAGAGAAAGCTTATCCCTCCCTCCTCAGATGGGGGTTTTAGCAGGCTGACCAGGCAGTGTGTGTTGGGAAACTTGCCCGGTTAATAAAAAAAGAACTTCATTCCTCAAAGCTGCCAGACCACTGCCTTTCACCAGTGCAGGGAACAATTGGACTACTTGCCACACTAAGGATTATTCACGTGAGTGTTTTGCAGGACTGGTTGTAGTACTGCAGCTACTTCAAATTATCAGAGAGTGGAGAGAGAGTTTTTTTCTCCTTTTAGCTGTTAAAGGCTGCTGATATTTTGTACACCTACCTTTGTTACACAATTGTCATTTAGTGCATCTTTTTTCCTATTTTCTAAATCTAAACAATTTTTCAATTTACTTAGAAGAGAAAGGAGAAAGAAACACTGAAGGCTACAATAGGACAAACACAGTAGAGCTTTTATTTTCAAAGTAAATTGCCAGGGAGGGGAAATCACAGGAGTAAGCCCAAATGCTTAGAACATCTGAATTAATGGAGAAGAAAAATTAATTTTTTGTTGTTTCACAACATCTCTCTCATAAATCACCAGCAATTAGAACCAGCTAAAGCAGGACAAATTCATAGCATGTTTGTAGAGGCCACAATCTAGGAGCACCTACACAAGGAAAAAAACAAAGCTGCTTTGCTCTAGCAAAAAGAGCGGCTGCCCACAAACTGAAAGCACCATGAGCAAAGGAAATAGGTGACAGTTCATTTGAGATTTATATAATGAATGAAAACATCACGACTTTTGTCCAAAACTCCCTCTCCATGAACCTGTTCTGCTAAGACGTTTCCTGGGCATAGAAAAGGTCTTCCTCGTTCTTCAGTCTATTTCTAGCTTCCAGTCCCTACCAAGATGGTTCATTAACTTTGATCACTAAGCTTGTTTCAACAAGTGAGATGGCATTAGCAGCAAAGACAGGTATGCTGAGAAACTTGAGGATAAATGTTTAGTTAGATGAAAGAGGGCTTTAGAAATTGCTGCAGATATTACCTGCAACAGATCCTACCAAAAGTACCAGTAATGGAACAAAAAGGGACAAGTATCACCAAACATCTCCTATTGACTTAGCTATTTTCATGTAGAATACAATGATTAATAATTTTAAAAATTCTAATTTAAAAAGTCACATAAATCTTATGTGATTCTGGAGTGGAGGAGGTATAAAGATCATCTGGACACATTTTCAGTGGCAGAGGAAGTGGCAGAAGAGCTGTAACACACACTGCCACCAGACACACAGAAAGCAATTCTTGGGCAGGACAGGCACGAAGTAGGGAGCACACAAATGTGTGCAACAAAACCACAGCTCACACAAGAGCAGCACCCCAACATTCTGCTCACTGCCCATCGATGTGCAAGCCTGCTTTGAACCTGAGTCACTGAGGGTCTTCTACACACATAACCAATCCAGCTGTTCAAATACTTCACTCCAAAAAGAATGCTCGAGTACACTCCTGACCCAGGAGTTACATGAAACCACAGAATGTCTCAAATTGGAAGGGACCCATAAGGATCACCGATTCCAACTCCCTGCTCCTCACAGGATGGGACTAACTCTAAATCCTGTGACTAAGAGCTCTTAAACAACTGGGGTCTGGCCTACCCCTGGCCACACCACACACATGTCAAAGGGGGCTGTCAAGCCTTCCTAGGAAGCTTTGTTAGCTCCAGTCCAGCAGTTGTACAGAACATATTGATGCAGAGATCAATAACCATGAGGGCAAAGCTTGAATAACATAGCAGAGTTATGGCTGTTCCTCCTCTGCAACGAGTTGCTAAGAGTAAGGCACTTTTTCTTCCATTGGACACATCCCTGTGGTTTTGATGTCTTTGCAGGAAAAAATAAATTTAAAAATTCATAGATTGAAGACATTCAGAAGAGCAAGTGTCAGAGTCAAGCAAGGCATAGGACACCAAGCAGTTCCTCAGTACAGTTCTGAGGTCATCGTGCTTATGTACCAATATTCAAAGAAGGGTTTAAAATATATACATCTATTCTTTGCAACTGCATTTTGCAGCATATATTTTAATGGTTTACAAAACTTAAGATAATTAAATTTTACAGTAGGACAAGAAACTGCTTCCACTGGAAACACATACAGCAACCTCCTCAAAATTATGCAACCCGTTAAGCTTCAGCAAAAACAGACAGACTGGTAAACTATAGGTATGGAACCTGAATATTTGGCAGTAATTGCATTAAACATTACCTGAACAGCATTCTCTCATATCCTAGATGAAAACAAAATAAAAAATAATAGGAAAGAAATAAGACAACTGTGCTGGAGGCACTTAGAGTGGGTGCAGCTTCAGTGGACCCTTTCCCACAACCTTTATCTGTAAGCAAAGTGGAAAGCTCATCAAACAGTTGCTGGAATTTGCACTCACAGACATAATTTTGTTTGTTTTAAAGACTGAGGAGCATTTGTTAACCAGCTAGCACAGCACAGATTCAGTGGAATCTCCTTCTTCCTGCTGTAAACTCATCATGTAAACTATGAGCTGCTTTTCATTGTTTGTTAAGCCTCTAGTTCCACTCTCCTCCCTGCCATTTGGATTCATTGCTTATTGGATTTTCTGTTTCTGAAAGAAAGTGGAGAAGCACACAACATACAAAGTAAAGAATCCTTTGTGCTTATCTGTACAGCACAATGTCCACAATTAGCATCTCCTGATAGAGAGTAGCAGAGGTCAGTTTTTCAAAATGGAAGACTTTCTGTGAGTGAATTAAGGTAAAAGGCCCAAAGATATCCACCTTTCTCAGCAAGCTGGTTTTGCTGCTGTTTTTTTGCAGATAGTTAAAAAAATTATTGAATATTTCCCTTTAGCCAGATGAAGACTTTTATATCTTTCCATACACTTGCAGGCAACTTCTTCCTCCACAAAGGTAAGCTGATTGAATTAGAGAAGCAACTCAGCCTGCCCATATTCTCTGGAGAGTTGAAGGGAAACAGGGAAGAGACAAATCTGATCCAGAGATACATTTTTGTCCTCAAGAAAATGGAAGATGCTTTTAGTGAAAATCAGTAAATGAGATGCCATTTCTGAAACCTTGCATCATTTCAGTCCAAAGTGGGTGTGGTTGATTTCTAATTAGCTCTTGCTTCAGCACTACCTTCTTCACTGTGTTTTTACTCAAGAGTTGTTTCCTCAAATACCACATTCATTATAGAATTAATCCATAATATCAGATTGATAACTCACACTTGTGCAAAAAGACATGCCTCTCTAAAAGTAATAATAGGTTAAAAGCAGGTTAAAGCAAGGAGAAAAAATAGCTTGTCCTTGATAAAAAAAAAGTATTCCTGTTGTCTAGATGATAATTTTGTACATGCCTTCATACATCTCTGTCATTCTCCCAATGAATTTCCACCAGTAACCTCACCATTTCCAACAGCACACCTTCCAAAAGGTGGGGAAGTTATGGTACAAACTGTCTGCCCCTTCCCAGTCCACCCCAACCCAGCCATCCCACCAATGTTCTGGACACGTGGTGCAAAACTCTCCCAGGTTTCCCATTGCAACAGCAAGGAGCTGCACCTATACCCATTCTGATTTGCCTTCTTTTTCTTCAGGTCATAGAACTTGATCTTCTAGCTTAGAAACACAAAAGTTACCTTCATTGTACATGTAACAAAAAAATTACACAACCCATCAGTATAATAAAGCAGGCCAAATATACAGCAGAGACATCACAGCTTAGATGTAAAATTCATTAAAATTGAATTATGCCAAAAATTCAGAAGAGAAAGTAGTAATTTCATTTTAAATGGTCAGGTTTTACATAATTTGAAGCCTCATTTGATTTATTTAAACACTGTATCTAGTAAAATATTTTTATTTCAAGGAAAATGGAAAGCTGTCTACTGCATGCAAAGGTCAACTTGTATTAACGAAAACATGTATTCTGCTGCCTGCTTTAACTCTTTGAGAGCTTCAAGATCCACAATACAACAGTTTGTGTCTTATATAATAGTAAGTCCAAAATTTTATATATTTATATATTTTATACAGACTAGAAAGATGAATATGAAGCTTCAAGTATTATGCTGAGAAAAGAATCCATGGAAGAGGAATTTCATAGTGAATCTTCCAGCGTGTTAATGGAACAAAGACAGAAAGTAAGAAAGACAGAAGAGATCTGCTTTTCTCTGTGTTTGGAGATGAGAGGGAAGAGGGCAGAACTATTTCACTTTCACAACTGACAGTTCTAATACTGTAAAACCAAATTTGGTTGTTGTTAGAGATGTCTTCATGTTCTGTAAAGCACTGAAACCCAAAATAAGCCTTGCAATTTTTTCAGCTTTTTTTCATCTGATGAAAAATAAGTACCTTATAACCAAAAAAAAAATATTTAATTAGACTTGAAATTAAAATATGTGTTTTGTGCCTTGATTTTTTAACATGCTCATAAAAATGATGTTGAGATATGTTTCAAAGTAAAATAATATTTTCTGTAAAAAACCAAACAAAACCCAAAACAAATTCCTGAAATACATTTAAAAAGGAACATCATTCCTTGCATATTTTCCAATCTCTTCTTCTTTGACTGAATAAATCAATCAGAAATTAGAGTTCATTAAATTGATCCAACCATGGATTTTTCTAGCCGATAAAGTCACTCCATTTGGGTACAGCTCTGGAGAGCTCTGTGGTTCCTTTGTGCAGTGAACATGGGGATTTTTACACATTATCAAATACACAAGTGCACACAGGCTGCTCAGAAATAGCCACGAGAGAGACTCTCAGTATCTGAAAGTAGGAGCCTCAACCATCCTCAAATCACATTTCAGCCTAAGTAAGCCAAGCCATGGAAAATCCCAGCTCTCTATTTCTGAATCTCTCCAGGCCTGTGAATGCAGCCCTAACTGAGACTACTAATGCATGTCTCCTCTTTTCCTTTTTGAAAGATTCATCATTTTTCTTTAAAAGAAAGCCATTATCTAAAAGCAGGCTATGTAAAATACCCTCACAAATGTATTTGCACACACTATATGCTCTCATTTAGAAAAAAATCGCCTTACAGGTTTCATGTAAAAATAGAAAGCTCTTTCCTACACAAAGTTTGTTTTAGTAGTTGAGGTTTGAATCTTGTGACTGGGAGACTTCATGATAACCCACACAGTTATTTTGAAGTTTAAAGCAAAAGTAAATCCTGCTGTACTCCACAGATTCTTAGAGTACTCTTCCATTCCAGCTTGTCACTTGGAGTAAATTTTTTGTTACATTTATTTCTCTCTTTACTACCTTCCATACTATGTAGGATTCTTTCATAATTCCTCATCGCAATCCCTGTTGCTATTGTAGAGATTTAACAACCATTTGAAAATTACATAAAGCAGAAACTCAGGCAAAACTACCAAAGATTAAAAAAACAAAAAAAAATTATGAAAGTAAAATCCTAGGTGGTAGAATAACTAACATGAAAATCAGCTTGCTTACAGAAAAGATATATATTGTTTAATGTTTTATACATTTCAATATTTATATATTTGAGATATTTAATTTTTTTTCCACATGCTTCATGGCAATGTTACCCTATGGACATAGTAACAAAGTCCACAGGACTTTTCCCAGATTCTTTTTGCAGTTTCCACCATGTTTCATCCCTGCAGGCCTGCCACTACTCACCCAAAGTAATCAACACAGATTTCACAGTGTGCTTGTTATCACCTTAGCATGATGGCAATAATTTGCCTCCAACTCAAGGAGAGAAGGAAATAATTAAATATTTAGAGCACTAGCTTTATACTAATACAATTTTTCTTTAAGTTTTCTATAAACTTTATATTGCACTGATATTTTCCCGGTGCATGTACCAGTGAACACTACTGCTGCCTCCCCTCCACTGAGACTCACAGCTCCACAACTTCTTTATTGTGATTTTCAATTACCATAAGGAACCAAGAGATCAGAGAACAATTTTCAAAGGAACAACAAGTGGTTCACTTTAAAGTTCATTTCTAATGTTTGTGGCTTTTCATAAATCAATACAAGCAGGCAAGAACAACATAGCAGCTCTACTTTAGAATTTTGGATTGTCTGAATTTAAAACTGTACTACTAAAGAATGTTCTCATTAAACTATCTTTTCTATTTCCCCTAATGCTGTGAAATTTGTCTGAGAAATTGTTTGAAATCAATTGGTTTAGACTTTGAGAGCCAAAAGATTTCTATTTCTCACAAAAAAAAAAAAAAATCCAACCTGAAATACTTTATATCTAGTGATCACCTCTTTTCCACTGGGAATTTTAAGATTTCCCTACTTTCTATCCACACCTCAAAAAATGCCAAAATCTAACAAAACCAGGAGAAAGAGGTTTAATGAATAAGGAACAATTAACAGGGCTTTTAATACTAGTACTTTATGCCCCTCTGAATCAAGCAGATACAAGGCAAGCAGCAGCATGTGATGATTTTCCAAAATTAATGATATTAGCTATTCTATAATTTCAGGTTCACAAACCCAGGAGAGCAATTTCTTACTTCAGATTAAAAGCCCCTTAATACTTTTCCACCTCAAGATCTTCCAGCTACATTATGGGATCTTGTGTCCTTTCATCTGGCATGCTGGGCCCCCGTCTGGTCAGCTCTGGGCTTATGTTCCAACACCAAAAAAAATAAAAATTTAGGAATGCCCTTTGCATCGGTGCAAAAGAGTAGAAGCTTCATGTGATATAAAGTTTACATTCCTTCTAATCTCATCTCATAACTCTATTCCATGGGGACATCTTTATCAAGGAATAGATTCTTGGCCTAGGATGCTGAAATTAAAAATTCCTTACTAATTAATTTCTAGTTGGCACAAATCAGAGTCTTTTTAAGTTCAGTAGGAACTGTAAGTCTATTCTCCTTGTTTAACCACTTATAATTAAAGATAAATAAATAGCTCAGCTCTGTTTTTTCCCCAGATGAACGTACTGATTACCACAGTAGGCTTTTCTGCAGAACTTCAGTCTGGGGATGTGAGATTTTTAAGAATCCAACTCTCTAAATGCTCTCCCCTGAGAGAGACGGGGATGGGGGAGGTGAATAGTTCTGAAACTATCATAAAAACTTTCCAGCAATATTTCTTAAAAGCCCATAATTTGTTCTAATACTCAAAGATGGAATAGTGGTTTAAATGACCATGCTTGCACACAATCCCTTTGTAAGCACATTTGTGCACACTCTGGACTGCACACACGGACACAGGACAACAACACATTCAGTCAAGACTTTCTGTATCAGGTAATTAGATTTATGTGCCCCTTTTGGCTTCACACAATTAACAGAATGTATACCTCAGGCTGCATGGGCAAGCAGAACATCAGAAAGCAAAACCTCAGTGTCAATGGATTTGCTCATATTTATACATGGAAGGATTGGGGGCTTGGAAAAGCAAGAATTGGAAAAGCATATAACTAATTAAGAGTAAAACTAATAAAATACTTTACATGATACATGCCTAAGTGTTTTGCTGAACTCAGACCTCATAAATACCAGGAATAGGGTCTTTAATATTCTAGATTTGAAAATGGACTATTAAACCACAATATATTTAAATTAGTAAAGCTTCCTCCTGAGAAAAAGGAAGGAAAAAACCCCTAAAATAAAAGGTCTGTCAGGTTTTTTTTCCTTTTTAAATGTCCTGTCTTTGTGAAGTTTTGATTCAAGCTCAAGAAACTGAGTGGTACTAGTAGTCACAGAATTACAATAAACTGTTTTACTATTGGAAAATGAAGGTGTCTTTTTTGAGTGGTCACATGATAGCGATTCTGTTCCCTTCACAGCATCTTTGGAACTATCAAGAGGAGAGTTAGAAGAAGTCATGACAGCAACAAGCCTCCCTACGATGGCTGTGTTCACCTTGAAATCAATTTCCATACACTGTGTAATCAGGCTGCTCAGTGTATGGACTTGGTGCTTTGGGTTCTGGACCATCAGCAAAGCAGAAGAAACAACACAGAGTTTCCAAACAAGCCCCTTGCTGAAAACATATGTGGAATGATTTCATGAATTGGCTCCAAGGAAGCCTAAGCCAAGTTACTGTACTTGTTTTGCCAGTACCAGGAAGCAAGACATCAAAATAACCACAAATAGTTAAACAATATCCCTCTGTTCTTGTCAGGGGGAGTGACACAGATGCAGCAACCTGGTGGAGCCTCTAAGAGGTTAGACCAGGGAGCTGGCAAACCAGGGGTGGTCAGCACAGCCCTGCCACTGCACTTCCCCCTCTGCCCTATCCCTTTTGCTTTGCTCTGTTCCTGCTTTTAAAAAAAGCAACACCCTGCTTTAGAAGAGCTGCCCAGTCACCAGAGCTGCAAACTCACAATGGGAATAGCTCCAGCTCTTCAAATCTCCATGCTCAGGGTTTCAAAAAGCAGGACTTGACCTACAGGTGGAGAATTTTGGGAGCCACCTCAGCACTGCCAAAGCCCAGGAGCTGTAGCAGTCTCCTGATAGAAGCCAGTCATATCAGAAATCATTTAACCATGATACCTGTCAGCCTTTTCACAATCCTTATTATTCCCCATATATATGGCACTACAAAGTAGTAGTAGAATGTATTTAAGCTTTTATCCAGATGCTCCTTGGTTTGTGACTGTCTTGAATTGACACTATGCCCACCTTCTGAAGTGCTTAAATGGTGGCAGAAAGCCATTAAGGCAAATAGAAGAATGAATAAGGACATGCATAGTTGAAATAAACTAATTTTTATATTTAACTGCATACGTACAGAAACTTGACCATGGTGTTCAGTGATCTGCGCTTTGTGAAGCACTGTTGTCCACAAACACAGAATTCAATAAATAGCTTTCAAGGTATTCATTAAATTTCTGGTGTAGATAAATAATGAATAAGAGCCAGCTATTCATTAGTATGCAGTACTGAAAATATCTGTTATCCCTCTTGATGAATCTGACCCAAGGTCTCCCTGCTACTGGAGGGAGCTAATATTGTATCTAACAGAATAGTGTGCTTTACCTAGAAGAAAGCAGAAAGAACAAAATTAGTTAGTTACTCAAATAAGCAAGCAATTTACCCCAGATTTGTAAAAAGCTATGGAAAAAATTCCTTTTAGGAAAAGGGTTCACAGCATGCCACTGGTCTAAAACGTCCAAAGAGCATGCAAGCCTTCCAAGATGCAGAAGAGGTGTCAGCTCTTCGGGACTTAGTCAGCAACAAGTTGTCTGCCTAACCCATTAAGTCTGTTGCCTATGAACCCTCCCTGGCAACTTGGAAAGGGAGAGAGGCTCCTGCATAAAATCCACTTCATAATTTCAGAACTTCAGTCCTGACTCATCCCTGCCACAGACTTGCTTTTGGTTACAGAGAATTTGTTTTGTTTGATTTTAATTTCATTCTGAATTAGAGCAGCATTATTATTCTTGCCAGGAAGTAGAAGGGGTTAGTGTGCAGCTATTTCATATTTAAGCAAGACTGTGCTTAATGCTTTCAATTTTAGTGCCACTGCCTCTACAGAATCCCAGATATTTCAGTGTTTGGTCACTGCTACTTTCTTTATCCCAGCAGGTTCCCAATGCAAGCAGCTCACACACTGCTATGCTGGCTCAGCCAAGCAAGACTAGGAGTTTTGTGTTTGCACTGCCTGTGTCTAACCAGAGCAGCAGCAATTGATGAGCATTCTGAAAAGCAAAACCTCTAAATGCTCGAGAAAATAGCTAAAGCATTTGGCTCTCCAAAAAGAAGAAAAGATCAGATGGGTGTGCAGTGCACAAAGTGCAATGGAAGCCACTAATGGCAGAATGTTCTCCATGCACTGGAAGGACAAAGAGAATTAATACATTGCTGCAGTTGCCCCCAGGAAGCCCTGTAGATTCCTAAATGGGTCCACACTACCACTGACTTTATTCACAGATGAGCATTTACATTTGGTCATTTACTGGAATGTTTCTCACAGTTCTTCTAATTTATGGACCAAGAGCCACACTTCTAGACTCTTAAAAATTATTAAAATAAAAATTGGCAAGCTTTGCATTACCTCCCTTCCTGTTTTAACTCCAGAAAGGGCAATTTCTGGATGAACTAACTAGGGCACATCTCTATAGTTTCATTAAGAAGAAGGATGCTCAAGCTACAGATTTTGAAGGGCAATTTCAAATCACACTTGGAACTCAAGGGGGTCTAAGAAAGTAGAGGGCTATGGGTGTATAGAATGATGGACACTTCAATATTGAGTGTAAAGTCTTCTATGCTGATTCTATATTAATTTTTTAACTCATTAGTGGGTTTAATTATGCTGCACAAGCTAAAAATGGAGTTTTCTCAATTTATTTCTCCATATAAGTGATTTGGAAGCTTTTAATCTTTTCTGGTCGGGGTCTTTTATATGATGTGATAAAATAAACAAACACAAGCTAGAATACCAGCCATATATTAATCTGTGAGCATTCCCAGAAAGGAAAAATCATCTCCTGTTTCAAGTTCCTATACACCATTAAAAAACCAGAAGATGCAAACAGAACTGCATTCTGCACTGGAGCCTTAGGGGAGTCTCTAAGGGGAAAATGGCAAGGGTTACTCTTCATAAAGGGAGAAAGGGTTTTTCTGAACAACGGATAAATAAAAAAAAAATAAATGCCACTTCCTGGATGCTAGTAATCTTCATAAACCACTCATTTTACTGCATTTTTCAGCTTTCACTTTTATCCCTTCTCACTGATAAAAGTACCTGCAGACTCTTAGTTTGCATCCATCTCAGCTTTACTAAAATGACACAGGAAAATAGACTGCAGTCAATGACCTTATATCAACTGGGCTACATTATGCATCTAGAGATACAAATGAGGTTTGACACTTAGTCAGGTTTTCAATCAGAGAGAGTTACACATCTTCATGAATGTCAACCAGCTTTATTCAAGTCTACTAAAAACAGGGTTGTCCCGAAACTTGTTTTTCAAGGGAATGTTCTGAGTATTTAGTTTTCTGACAAATTTAAATTATATTTCCTTTAGTCAGAACACAGATTTTTCTACTGATTTATCTGAATTTTTCTCAAAGGCACTGGTACAATGTATGAAATGGGAATATGAGAATAAAGACTACTTGCAGAGGTCATATCAAGACAGAACATAACATAGTAATACTGAGAATGGTTACACTGGAGCACAACCTGAGAATTATTTTTGGATAGTGCTGATTGTCTGCACATCATGAAGCTCTAGTCCCTTTTCAGTAGAGGCTCCTGTATCACCTTTGAAAATTAGGCTTAGGGAAAAAAAAATATTTTCAAAAGCACTCCTGAGCTTTTGGAAGATAATTCACAGAAAGGTTTCTGCACAATGACACTGAGCTTCACAATGTCTAACTCAGAGTCAAACAAGGCTTAAAACAATCCCCAGGGCCCAGTTTGGTGCCCAGGGCTCCTCCTCAATGCAGAAGGATGGTTAGGCAGAGATGAGGTTCACACAGAACAGCAGAGATGTCTTAAGGCTGCAGACACCAAGTGAGCAAATCCTCACTGCGGGGAGGCTGCTGCCCCCACTCTCTCAACTTCCAATACAAAGGCTTTTTCTGCCATAAACTAGAGGGTACACCTGTCTTTTATGAAAAACTGCAGGAAAAACTCTTTCTTTATCTAATAGCTCAGCAGTTAGAACTCTTACAAAAGTTTAGGACAGTTCTAATTCCTCCTCCAGCTAAGGTTCACATCTTTTACCCAGGGGAGCATAAGGTAGACACATTTACAACTTCTGCTGTTGAAACCAGCAGAAGACAAGTGGGGAAGAGAATGGTGTGAGTATAAGGCAACAGTTACGTGCTGCTCCTTAAGATACATCCCTACACAGAGTCCTGTCCTAGAGCCTGTGAACAGACTTGATTAGGTAGGGGACTTGCTAAAGTGACAACAGCTAAGGTGCAAATACCACTGTCACTGGTATCTGCCCTTCTGGGGGAAGACATCCAGAACACGCACAGATTTTCCATCCTGCTCCCCAATACCAAAAATGTCCATCCTGTAGCACCATCAGGCTGTGGTTCCCACACCTAAAACGGCTCAAGGACAGACATTCCTTCCACAGACACAAGTTTGCTGATTGGCACCATCACACATCATCTCCAGTGTACAAAGATACAAATCTCAGTCTTTATTTCCATGTGTGGAAACAACTGTAAAATGGTCATTGTGACAGGACCTCTCAGGTCTTGCTGAACTCTTAATAAGCAGAAACTGAGATGGAAGACAATGCCTTTTCAGAAGCAAATTAACAACTTGCTTCTCTGTGACAGGCAGTGGTGTCCTCATCCTCCTGTATTCCCAGCTTCTGTTGAAGTTGAAATCCAAGAGAAGCTGGGATCCAGGAGACACCTCACAGCATTTCACAAAACCAGCTGCAGTGTACAAAGGGGAAGCAGAAATGCTGACGAGCACAATGACAGCCCCAGAGTGCCCTGATTCTAGCTGGAAATCTACAGGGGGAAGCTCCAGGGCAGAGAAACTTTCCAGTTTAGATGCAAATTAACCTCCCAGCATTACCCCCATAACCAGTGTTGGTGTGACCATAATTCAGCCCATCCCAGGAGGGTCACAGTGAGCTGAGGAAAATTCTGCTCAAATCTAATAAACGTGCCCTTCACTGGTTTAACTGCTTAGCTCTACTTTTAAATTGAATGGGCCAGCTTCAACTCATTACTCTCCAATATTTGGGGAACTGTCATGAGACTGCTAAACACACTTAAAACTTCCAGTTTAGCTCCTCATAAGTTCTATACAATCTCAATTGAGTAAACCCTTCCATCTCTGACCTTGTGATTGCGTCTCCTAAAAAACATCTTCACTGCCAAAAGGTTTGGCTGCTCCTGCTGAAATTGTTCAGATGTCACCATGGCCTAGAAGCTTCCTGCAACTTTTCAGCAGCCACTGGTATAAAAGTGCACTGCAAGCTCAGACAAGAATTACAGATACACCAGCATCTGAGAAAGTCTTTGCAGTTTTTTATTGGTTTGTGTTGCAGTGGAAAAGAATTATTTTGAGAATGCACAACAAAAGGGTATATGATTCATAAAAGAAATCCATTTGTGTTTTATAATGAAAACTCTTGTGCTTAAAAGTATGATGTTCAGCATTATTTTTTTCTGACTCAAGCTATGTATCGATGCTACTTTTGGACATACAGAAGAAGTTTCTAAAAGCTGTGTTAGGAAGAACTTTCACACCTCAACGTTTCTAGTATAAAACAAGATATAATTTATACTCTTGGTGCTTTAAACCTCTTTGAGCTGAGAAAATTATGTGAGTAAAGTATTTGAAATGTCAGACAAATAGTATTAATTACAGGCACTCTCAAAAAATCAAACAGTTTTTAAATTAAAACTTGATTTAAGTTTCTTGTCAAAATAAGATTGCCTAGGTCTTAGCTATATTTAGGCAAATGTCAGCACAGTTTTCAGGCCTGGAGGAAATTATTAAGAGTTTGGTGCATCTGGTTTGGCCATTCATGTTCCTCATCTCATTGAGTCCTGTCCCCAACAGATGCTTGATGAAAAAGCTCAGCTGCCACACATTTTTACAACTACTAGAAAAAAACCAAACACAAAACAAAACTGGGAAAGGTACCAGAGCAACAGTGGGAGACACAGAGACTGCATATCTTCCCTTTTTCTGAACTATAGAGAATTAAAAGGCTTAACTTTTTAGAAACCAGATGTGTTAGTCTACCTGAAACTCATGCACAGAGATGCAGTTCAGCACGTCTGTAAAAGCAGCTGCCGAGGCAAAGGTAAAGTCCTGGAAGGAACCACTGACCTGTGGGTGTTTCTCCCAGGGCACAGAGACAATTCATATGAAACATCAGCCTTGGCAGCATTTCACAATTGTTTCAACCTACAGCTTGAGGTGGAAAGACTGACAAATGCAAAGGCTTTGTCTCAGCTCCCATCTTACTAATTTGAAACTTCCACTGGCTTGAGAATTGTCAGAAAGGGTTGGTCTGTGAGCAAGGCAAATGAGCTCGCCTGCTCTTCCCATACGGCCAGGAAGAATTACAAAGCTGTCAGCCAGGACCCATGCTTGCAACATTTTATTTCTCAGCACACACACCCCTGGCATTTCACTGTCCCCTTCACCCACAATCCTCAGGGTTCTTGACCAGATATTTTCACCAGGAAGTCACCTTTATTAAACTTTCCCTGAGAGTTTTACCTTTTTGTTGTGGCAATTTTTGTGTGATGTTATTCCAGGAATAGCTGTGTTACGAACTAGAACAATAACTAACTCCACCAGATGGTATAAATATGTCTGACTGATTATTCCAAAAACATAAAATCCAACTTTGCCCTTAGTTCTGTTCATTAAGATTGGCAAAGGCTTGTATTTTTGTTTAAATCCTGACTGAATGCAGAAGAAATACTGCCCAGACCTCTTGCTACATTCATTCACAATTATTTTACTACAATTGAGAGTGTCAGGAAAGCAGAAATTGTGTAGGTGTTACCCTGAACTGATACACTGCATGCACTCCGTCCAGTGGCAGAAAAAGAGAGACTGGGACCAAGCCTTCAAGGAAGGAAGCACTCTCTGCTACTACTGAATAAATGAACACAAAGACACTATGTGCTTACAGAACTGGAGAATTCTTTAAAAGCAAGAAAGGGATTTTCACGTACCAGACTCAAACTTCAAGAGTGCATTAAGAAGCCAATGCAATATACAGTAGGAGAGGTCATGACAGTTCTTCTGTAATTTATCCTTAACTGCAAGCTAAATTCCTTTCTCTTTCTAAAACCAGAGACAAATAAGCTGAACAGATAAACTACATATTGCATAATTTGTACAGCTCATCCTGTTCTTTAGTAGAAAAACTTGGATGGAAATGCTCTTGACTCTAAAAAGAGGTATTGCTGTGATCCTAAAGAGAATTATTTGAGTGCATCCAGTTAAAAGACACGTGGCAAGAACTAAGGCTTTCTGTATTTTCAGAACTGGAGTGCAAACATCACAATTCATCTAAGACATTCTTCAAAGAGCCTCAGAAAAAGACAAAACTTTTCACATTCTTACCCTAAGACATGAACGTTTCTTTTTCCTTGTGCAAAAACATTTCCAAAT
This sequence comes from Urocynchramus pylzowi, assembly GCA_013397555.1. Taxonomy (NCBI): domain Eukaryota; kingdom Metazoa; phylum Chordata; class Aves; order Passeriformes; family Fringillidae; genus Urocynchramus; species Urocynchramus pylzowi. The sequence goes on from VZRH01002255.1 coordinate 1,522,161, forward strand.
CATAACTTTCACAGACTGGAAAACTTAGCAGACTCTTCACATAAGAACAGACTTTAGATCAAGCCCAAATACATTCATTTTTGGATTTTAAGGAGTATGTATAGCAGGAATCTTATTTGTTCTATTCCCATGTTATCATAGTTTCATCTTCTATTCCCTGCTGCAAAATTAAATTCCATGTGATTTTCGTACACTATAGACAAGAAAATCCCTGAAAGAACTTTTTACTGATTCGACTTCTAAGAAAATCTTCTCAGTCACTATAACAATGAATAATGACTTCCAAATTCAGGCCTACAGAAAGCAGTCCCAGAAAATCTTGAACCATACAAATAATTTTATTAATATGTTTCATCACCCTTTTGGTTTTAAAGCTCTCTTCAGAATTTCTTACACAAACGTCTTAATTGTATTTTAAATATTTAGATGTGATCTTGATACACATTTTATATCAACATAAACTTAGATAAGGGTGGGGTTTTTTTAGATTTACTTGCTTATTACGCCACAATGACATGACTCTACACATATCCATTTAATTGAATTCACACTTCTTGGTGTTACTTAACCTACTCTGAGCAAACGGAGGCAGATAAACTGGTTTCCAGAAAAAATAATAAGTTTCAGTGGCAGTTTATAATCAGCTTTCTTTTCAGAGTCCTTAATAGTTCAGTATTTGGTTTGTTAGTGCTACAAAGAAGAACTTATTTACAGCAGCTCCTTCAGAATGAGTTTTTAAAGGAGTCTCCAAATTTCATTTTAGCAAATGCTTACCTTGAGGTCAAGTAGGAATTTTCAGCTATAGTAAAATGCCACACTCAATTTGCACTAAAAAATTGGGCTGTAGCACCAAAAAGATAACCCAAAAATCCTACAAGAGAACCAAAAAAGAAAAAAAAAAAAGGAAAGAAACAAGCAGGTCAAACTAAAAACATCAGTTTGGGAAAATAAATCAAAAAACATCAGAATAAAAGAATAAAAAGCAATCTGTTTACTCTTACTCCTTCATGAGAAAATATCATAGCCTTTGATACAATAACACACATTTTTTTAATGGGATTCCTACCTCATACAAAAAAGTATGTAGATTTTTATTTAGGTTTGCATTCCATGTGTGTAACTCCTGCCTTACTTGCCATGTAATCTTCAAACTTTAAGGAGGTTTTTTTTGGTTTTTTTTTTTTGTTTTCAAAATTATATTTTTACCAGTGGTCTCTACATTATTGGTGCTTTTTTCAATGTCTGCTTCAATTAAGATTGGTAGCAGTATAAGCACATCCCTATGCACATATACAACTAAACAGCAAACAGCACCACAAGAGTGCAGTAAGAACAAGAGCCAGCAAAGTTGTAATGAATTTCTGGATTGAAAAAAATATTTTCTAGATAATCTTTATGTTAAAAATTTATGCTTCTTCCAAATTTCATTAGTTTTAACTACTCCAGTTATTTTCAAGAAAATGAACTTCACTCTATATCCTTTTTGGTCTTTCTGGTTTAGTCTTTATTTTTTAAAATTTCTTTTTCACTCACCATTTATCACTGTCCCTCCTCCTTCCCCAGTTATTTTTAATGCATTTCATTCTCCTGGAGTATTTTTTCCATCTCAGCTTCATTCCCTGTCTCCTATTTCTGGTTCAGCCTTGAAGTTCCAAGTTGTCTCATTTTCACAACAGAGTTTGTCACAGATCAAGCACAATCTCAGCTGCACCCTTTTCCCACCCTTTTGATCCCTGCAACTTTCATTGTTTCTCTGAGCAGAAGGCTTTGAAAAGGAGTGCTGTATTCTGATTCCAAGTCAGAGATGCTGCTCTCCTCTTACTTCCTCTCAAGAGAAGTCAAGAAGGAAATGAAAAAACAGAAAGATGTTTTTTCCAGATTCATCAAAACTTAGGGAGCATACAATTAAAAATTACAAATTTGAAATTGTAAGAGTGTCTTTGTTTATCTACTTCAATTTTTTTTTGGATATAAGGAAAAGATGAGGAAAAAGCAGACCTCAGGAACACATAGATCTTACATAAAATGAAATACTGGACTTTAACATCCACTACTTGTGTTACAGGCAGCCCACAGCTGCCTTGTGCCCTTTGAAACAGACCCATCCTGGTCTCCTTGACAAGATCTCCCCACGATTCATTCATTCATTTGAATTTGAGCGGAAGCAGCACCTTAAGAAATGGATCTGAAATTCAAGTGTGTGCACCACTGCATTTTGATCTGTTTTGATCTGTTCTCTGATATCCACAGGAGCATGTAAGCACCTTTAGCATGTTCACAGATTCCAATTTCTCCCTTGCAGGGCTCCATTGGGGTTTGGATTGCAAGCCCTGGGGGTACGTAAAGTAACATAAAAGGAAGATCTGGATCTTCAAAAAGAAGATTCTTCTGCTATATTTGATAATGGGAGAGGTAACCACTTCCTGTCAGACTCCAATGCAAGTTCTACATTCTAAGGACATGCTTATTCCATGAAAAAGGCAAGCTCTTTGCAGGCAGAAGCAAAAGCCTTCTTATAAGGGACAGCATTAAGGTTACTTCTAGTATTTCTGTCCAGAATTCACATAATTCCTACAACTGAGACTGAATACCATCAGCAGTAGCATTTTTGGTGGGTGTTCAATTCCGTGTCAAACTTTCCTTGAACAAGGCAATCATGCTGCTTCTTGGCTGTGAAGCTCAAAGGAGATTATTCCTCCACCACATATTTCTGAGGTTTGCAATCAAATGCTTTCTTTGGGAGATGGAAACATTTGAGAATCATGTTAGACCACAGAGAAGCATTTCATCTCCACTGCATCATCTCTGCACCATTTGCAAAGGCTATTGCCAAGGAGTTGTCACTCCCATCTCAGGAAGCCCTTGGAAAGGCCATTTACACTTTTGTCTTTCTTCAGGATTAGATTACTCTAATTCTTTATTGACTGCCATGCACCACAGGGCTCTGCACAACCTCCAGCAGGCACAGCCTCCTGCTCTGGTTTTTGTGAGAAAAGGATGATTTGAACATATTGTGCTGATTGTAAAGCCTTTCCATCAGTGGCAACAAAGTCAATGAATTGATTATAAAATTGTTCTGTTTACTTAGGGCACAAATTATGGTCACTGCCTTTTAGCTGGCGAGTTTAATTGGAACTAACTAGTTGTATCCTTACAGAAATCCTGTACTTTATGGGACATATCACACTCTCTCTTTTTCCCAGCAGTGCTCCAAAGCTGCTTGAAGCAAAATATGGCCACTAGAAGCTCTTAAGACCTACTGTTCTACACCTCCCAGGATGAATGGGGTTTATCTTTTTAAAATTGAAGCTGGAAAAAAAAACACTTTCTGGCAGCTCATGGTGTTAAAATTGATTTTATGGTGGGCTATTTCACTCAAAGTACTGATTTCTGTGTCTTATTAGCCATGATTTTGATTGTTTGCTGTATTCACTTCCAACTGCAGGATTTGGATTGTTTTCTACCCTATTGTCTACCAAGATTAGTAGCCAATTTCACTTCATATAGCAGGAGACCATTGCACCCCTTACAGATCAAACTGTAACTCACATTTACTCTAACAGTTCAACTAATGCTTCATTTACTCCTGTAAATTAAGTATTGCTCAACTCAAGCTCAACATGTTTCCGTCTAAAGAATCTAGAGTTAATACTCATTGTCCTAGACAAGTTTTTAGCCACTTCTGGCTCTCAAACCAGTATTCATTCTGTTAAACCCAGCAAGGCATAATTTCTCCAGAACTGCAAGCTTAATTAAGAAATACACACACAAATATATATTTATACATATACACACAGCTACATATTGCCTGTATTGAGAATATTCACCAAACCTGAACCTCTGATTGCCAGTTAGTCTTTCCAAGTGCACCACAGGGTTTTTCCAACCCTGGTTACTAGTTGCAGCTTCCTGTCCCCAGAATGCCAGATCCTTTCCCAGAAGGTGCTCCAAACCTTATTTCTTCTGGGTCTGGTTCCCTGTTTGATGAACATAACTCTCCTGCCCACATGCCTCCTGATTAATTATAATATGCTTAAAATGTTGTTCATTATTTGATAAAGCAACAGAGGAATAACTCCAGCAAGACACCTACCTCAAAATTTGTTTTCATGATTCCCTGCTTGTATTTTTTCTTGTTTACATCTTCAGTTCTGTACAATGGGGTCCTGTTAGTAAAGCACAGCACACTGGTGTGCATAGCAAGGAACACTGAGCAAGCCAGGAGGACTCAAAGGCCCTCTTAACACATTTGCAGTGAAAATTTCCTGCAGCATAATAGGCTTGGTGCCCACTGACACCCACTAGAAAGTTGACTAGTGACAATTTGTTATTCTAGTCAGACTTGTTCCCAGCCACTCCTGACATTCAGAATTGTAGTAAGAAAGTATATTTTTATTATACTGAAAACACTCTTTGAAACAGATTTAGAATTGCAGGAGATCTATTGATGTAATTCATCTCAGCTGAAACTACAGAGCAGTGTGAGGCTTTTCCTTCCCTTCTGTGTTTGCATATTTGACAGTAGCTGTTTCTGTATGCTTAAAAAAGTGATGTGTCTGTCAGTTATTATTTAATTCTCCTCTCAATCACATTAGGCTGAACAAAGACAGGTCAATTACATACTCTTTTTTAAAAGACACTTTCATTAAAATCAAGTTTGATCAAGAATCAACATTATTTGAAGTCTTTTCTCCTGTCATCCCTAAAGCACACAGAGATTAGTACTGAAGTTCCTTAGCCAGAAGCAGTGGAGAGACTCCCTTATCTAACCTTTCTCTGGAGAGGAGGACATAGCAAATGCAAAATTGCCATGTTATAGACTATATTTTTGGTAGGATGGTACTATATTTTCTGGATAGATTTTGACCACGCTGAAAATATATTCAATAACACAAAAACCCATCAAAACATTCAAAATATTCATAGGAAGATGAGCCCACTTTTGAGCCCAAAATGTTAATTGAAGAATTTCATCTGCTTTCTGAATGAGGATGGTTTTCCCAAAGCTTATGCAAATATTAAAAACTCTTCAATATTTGTTATATGCAAATGGCTTCCCAGAAGTTAAAAACAGTGCAAAAGATTGAGATCTGTAAGAATTACTGGGGAAAAAGAAAAAGAAAGAATATCTATTTAATAAATAATCCAATCCGATTGAATTAACAAAAGTTTAGTGTATCTGCTTGCTCCAAGAGTAAATCTCCAGGCAGGAGCCATGCTGTGAGTGGAGCTGGGAGATTTTGGATCCAGAGTAACAGAGGGGATGACAGAAGATCCAGGCCCTTTCATTTAGCTGGTAGTTCATGACCAGACTGCATTACCTTCTACTTACCTACTTTTAGTGAGGATAGCAGAATACATTTTCTTTAAGCCTGATTTACGTTTGCAGTCTGCTCTCATGCATTTTGGAGAAGTTTTGAAAGACAGAAGATCAATGGAAGACTTTAAACAGAAGATCACCCCCTCTGAAGGTGAAGCAAAAACTGGGACAGTTTCCAAATGTTTAACAGAATCATCTAATACTTCTGGCAGCTCCAGAGATCATTACAGTCTTAAATGAGAAAGTAAATTAGGGAAATATAGCCAGGACATTTAAGGAAAAGACTGGCTATTTAGAGAATTAAATACAAAAAGTGTATCAAAAGAATACTACACACTAAAAAAATAATTGCGATATTGAAATCTCTGGCACCTAAAATTATTATAACAAAAAAGAAGAAGAGGGAAGACCCTCCCTCTGTGCCAGAGCACCACTCAACATGGGAATGGGAGAATGGAGTGGCGTCACATCCCTGGTTTCAGCTCCTTACCTCCAAGACAGGCTGCCCTAATTTATCCTGGCTCCTTTAGGTTACTCTAATTTATGCTATCAATGAATGACTTAAAGAATTACAGGCCAGACAAGGATCAGCAAGCAGAAACTAATTTCTGTCCACTTAAATTTCTTTCTTTCTTTCTTTCTTTCTTTCTTTCTTNCCATGAATGACTTAAAGAATTACAGGCCAGACAAGGATCAGCAAGCAGAAACTAATTTCTGTCCACTTAAAATTCTCTTTCTTTCTTTCTTTCTTTCAGGTATTTGCAGATGAAAATCTCTTTGTTGGTGCTGCTTCACCAGCTCAAATGGGCTGATACCTTCCCTCTAGAAGCCTTAGTTGTTTGCCATAAGAGAGATTTTTTTTCTATTTAGAATACAGCATTTGGAGAGGTTTACATACACAGATCTTTCAGTGAAACACGTTACCTGCTCGAAAGACTGTCAAAGCAGTTTAAGGTATTAGTGCAGGTGATGTTTGGAAACAGAGGAGATACCTTGCAGAAGGTCAAAGAAAGACAGAGAGATTGCCTGAAGATTGTCACAGAGGTGAGTTTCACACAGCACAATAAAAAAAAAAAAAAAAAAAACCAGAGCATGGAACAGAGCTGCGTAAGAAGAAAATTCAATAGAGGAAGAAAACAAGGACAGAAATTCAGCTAAATATACATCATAAAATTCAACATTCTAGTGCCAAGAACTACTAATCTCAAAGTTGGTTTGATCATGGTATATTGTTTTCTTTCCAACTTCCTCCAAGCTCATGTAGATTTTCAGAATTAACCCTTCCAGCTCCTCCATTGTAGGTCAGTGCCACACAGATGCTAAAAATCCTGAAAATCCCACCAAGAACATTCCAGATTTGGTCACAACAAATTCTTGATACCTGCTACAATAGAGCAAAACCAGAAAACTACAATTTCTGGGGAAATATATAATCTTTCTAGCTTTTTGATACCTATTTAGATTAAATGCCTTCAAGTGAAAAAGCACACTGGTTTTGACCTGTGTCACAGGGCACTTTGGGGCACAGAAACTCATCTCATGCATAGAAAAAGGCCATCCTTGTTACCCAGAAGATGTTCCCAGCCTGTTCTCATAGACAGCCACAAACAAAAAGGAACATGTGCACAGGCAGAGCTGACAGAGGTTTACAATACAAACAGATGCTGTGAATACTGCCTGGGCACTAATCAACAAGCATCAGGGTTTCAAGAACAACACATTTGCAGAGTGATTTTTCTTATTTTAACGTGCCTAGAAGTAAACAAAGCAACTTTCATTGAGGGGTAAATCACATCTATTTGTAGTACAAAGTCCACAGGACTCCTGTCAATCACAAGCAGTATAGAAACATTCATAGGCTAATCATGGCTAAGCTAATTTTGGCTCTTTCAGAGCCAAATTATGGTGGCTTGTGCCAAACCTTATTATAAATTAATTGCAGTCCTAGTGCACAGTCAGGAATTCGAAAGGCAATACAGAAAGGTGTTGCTGCACCTGGACACCATTCAGAGTTCTGCTATTCATTTTTTCATCTTAGATAGAAAAAAACAAAGCACACCAGGCATAATGCCATTAAAATTGATACCCAAACCATCCAAGAAATTACAGCAGAATGTTTTGACAAATTAAGCATTAAAAGTCTCCTTTTGCAACTCAGATGCTTTAGAAGTAAAGACTGAAGAATACTTTGTGGTAGAATTCCCAACTTGCCTCTCAAGTCCTTCTCTCCAAAAAACCAAAAAATTATATTGAATGCAAACCCACAGCCAGGGAGCAAATACACAGCCCCTTGCTCTGGGTGCAGGGTGCCTACTGGGATGTACCTCCCTGTCCCAAAGTATGGCTCACACTGCAGTCACCTCTAGCTGCTTGGTGCTTCTTTTGACAGAAGGAAGCAAAGTTGACCTAGTTTTGACAGTTTTTGATGAGATGAGGCTAAAAATGTTATAAGGAATTTTTGCTGAGAAGAATTTGTCCATAAAGACAAAGATTCCAGCAACTGTTCTTCCAGTGGCCAAGTGGTTTGGGCACTGCAGGTTGAAGCCTGTTTTAAAAATCAGAAAGGCAAGTAGAGATCAAATTCATCTGAGCTCAAATTTATCTGAGCTCAACTCTTTGCCCAGCAGCACACTGCTTGTTATTGCTACAGCTAGAAACAGGGAGCAGGTCAGAATTGTTCCCAGAACAAAAGAGCAGAGGAGGATTTTCACGAGATAGAATACAGTGTCCTGGTCACAACACAAACTCTTCCTAGTTGATTTTGGCCCAACTGCAGTACTCAGTCTTTCCAGTTGTCTGAAGACAACTGGCCAGCTTATCCTAAAAATCCTCCCCACCCAATCAGTCAAAAAAACAAACCAAAACCACCATGTAGGAAAAAACCAGATTTTGAACCAAGAGTAAAATAAAAATAAAACATACAGAAGGAAAGCACCCCTGTGTCCTGTGATCAGTCCAATATATTGAGAGACCTCACCTGGTAGCTGTCCAGCCTACCCTGGACAATGACATCATTTGTTAGCAGAATCCCCACTGCTTCAAGGGCTGCTGTAATTTTGGATGATGTAATTTCAGACTTCTATAATTATCTGCTAAATTAAAAGAAAGACTAATTTCACAAAAGTTTTTGGCCTTGATCTAATAGCGACTCTGGTCTACGTGCTTAGGTCTGATATATATATAGCAAATACTCCTAAGCTTGTCTTAACTCTAAACCTAAATATAAGCAGGCTCTTAAGTATGCCAGTGCCTCTACAGAAGTATTTTTTTTTCCTCTGTAAATTTAATAAGTAATGCTATCATTAAGTCAACAGCCTAAGAAATGTATTATTAACCTCCTGAAACATCAAACTTGTTATTAAAGCTAAAATTGAAGTCACTTGTTTTTTTGACTGCCTGACTTTTTACAAACTGATCCTAATAATTTTCTTGACTTAACTGGTATAACACACTAAAAAAATTGCTTTTTTTTAATTTTGCCACAAATACATAAATCTACAGATCAACTCTTCTGATAGAAACAGCACTGAAAGAATCATAAAAAATATTGGCAAAAAGAAAAGCAAGTTTAAGGATGCTAATGGTAAATAAAGATAAAACAGAAAAAATAATTTCTTCACTGCCTCCAAGGTTTTATTGACTTTTACTGACTTAAAGGATAAAAAAGGAAAATTCAGGGAAAGCCAGGACCAAACTGAAGCACTTGGCAGATTTATTTAAGAAAAGAGACTATTAAGCCATTTAAAAGTTAACTGATATGCATGGGTTATCATATACTCCTTGTCTTCAAGGTTATAGACTGTTTAGCAGAACTCTGCCAAACGCCAGTTATCTGAAGGGAGCTAGAAATCATCTCTGCTGATGACAGACCTCTGAGCAGATGGTAAGTAAATCAAGGTCCTGATGTGAAATGTTAAAGCTTTTATGCTGGAAGACACTGTTAAAGCATTATCCAGGTTAAATCAGATTCTGAAAAATACCGGTTTACCAGTAGGCAGGCGTGAAGTCTTCCACTGAGGAATTCTACAAGTTTGGAGGCTTGGTTTACTTGGGGAATTTTTTTTTGGTTTTTTGTTTTAAAAAAATAACAGATCGAACAGATAACTTAGGTGGGGGTTTTTTTGGTTTTTTACATTTTGAGTAGTCATTGAAGTAGTTCTAGCAAAAGGGGAGGGTGAGCAAGGGAAGGTAGGGCCATTTTTTTGTCATTAAAATAATTCCTCATCTTTTTTCTTTATGCCAGTAGGATATAAGAAAGGCAGGCATCACTGAGAATATAGTTGGGCAACATACTAGATTTTCTTCTAAAATTCCTACTTAGTAATGCCCAGGCATTTAAAACAATATTTTGGCACCTAAACCTTTGGAAAAGATCTAATACCACAGAAATAAAATAAACACTTTACTCTGCTTTAAAGAGTACAGTAATCAAAGAGTCTCTGCTAGACCCACGTGGGAAGACTGGGAAAAGCTCTGTAAGTAATTCTGTGTAACTACAGAAGGGGTGAACCAATTTCATTGAAGCAGAGGAAGCAATAATGCTCCTTTAATTTGCAGTGCACAAGTCAGCTTGACTACCAAAGTTAAAGCACCAAAATTTAGTGTCATCACTAGGAGAGAGCAACATTCATCGATTTGATAATTTGGACTGCTAAAATTCATTATTAACCTACATCAAAGAGAGATTATGGCTGAGTGACTTGGGTCATTGCCCCATCATGGTTCATGGCTGATCCAAGCCCCTCCTGTTGCAGGAAATTGCCTTGAAAATCATGATGAATTGATTGACATCCCTGAACACCTGATTCGAGTTTATGGCTACACACACAGCTAAATGCCACCAAAACCCTTTGTACTGCAGCCATAACATTCAGTTTCTCCAAACCTTGAAGTCCCTATGGGAATATTATGGGTAAGTGCTCATTGTGAAAAAAAGCAAAAACAAACAAACTAAAACCAGTCCCAAATCATTTATATGAACCTATATAAAGGACTTGGATTTAATCAATTACAGAAAGTCACAAGCTACCAGACACTGTTCTTTCATTGGCAAACACACCGATACACAATATTTTTCTTTAAATTTTTCTTTCGACACTTAAACTTGCAACCCAAGTATTTATGTACCAGCTTCAGAAACAGGTTTTGCGTGCTCTTTTCAGGGACCCGAAAAGCTTCATGTGGATAGAGAAAGCACTGTTGCTTTTTCTTATATAGTGCACTGTTCTAGCCACAAATTTTAAATTTCTATCCTGCCAGTAGTATGCATCTACCTTCTCCCCCCAGCCCCCATCTTGCACAAGAAGATCCATAATCCCTGTGCTAATGCTTCCATTGTCCTTTAACTTCTGGAGTCAATTCCAGCTTATGCTCCAAGGAATGGGGGGAGGGAGAAAGAAAAGTACATTTTTGACAAAGACCCTAAGTGATGAATACAGCTACAGGGGGGAGAGATTCCCCCCCAAAACCTTTAGTCTTTTCACTCACTCTCCAAATGCACTGAGATTAATAATGCCTCTGGGCCACTGTATGCAGAAAAAAGATTATAATTGAATACCCTATTTTGATGGGCAAGAAAAAGAAAAGCAGACAGACAGACAGGGCTCAAAGGCTGAATTGGCCTGGTTTGGCTTTCAGCCCACAGCACCTACAATTATCCTGCAATGATTTTTATTTATCTATTTAGTGTTCCCACTAGGCAGAGAGAGAATCTAGTATTAATTTAGTGCTCGTGGTTAGAGAGAGAGAGCTTTAAATTGAAAAATGTTATTCAAATGGATAATGAAATGTGGTTGGAGCCTTAATGTCCTGTTTTGAATGAAAATAGTACAAGCCATAGCTCTTCTGCAAATGTTTTACAGTCTCAGAGTTTATGCAAAAATTCTGCTAAATTACATTTTTACAGAACAGCCTTACCAATGTAGCACCAGCAGACCTTTACGTAGACAAGCAGCTAAGCTGTTGCCAAGCATCCCAGAGCCTCACAGCAAAACAAGAAGTGAAGGGCAGGAGCAGGAGAGAAAAAGCAGCTCTGACATAAATGAAGGAAAGGATAAACCCTGAAAACCAGGATGGCATGTCCACAGCTATTCACTTGTGGAATCTACATGAAGTCATCTAGTTCGCTCCTAAGCATCTACGGCAAAACATTCTCTTCCAAATTAGTGCAGGGTATTGCTGGGAGATTCTGTTTGATGAGGACCTTGCAAGTACCAGCATCTACCTATGACCCTCAGCAACACAGGTGACAGGAGTAAGAGAATGAAACAGCTAACAAAATTCTCTTCTTTAGACCACTGTAAATTGAGATGAGCTCCATAAAAAGCACCTGCTTGAGTTAAGTTACTGCTCTCTTCAAATGTTGGAAGCTGCACTTCATGACAGGAAATCATAACATAAAGAAAATTGTTGCTATCTTAGCTGTAATTATTTCATAAAAGCACTCAAGAAAATATGAATATAAGACTGCTTGAAAAAAAAGGTATGGGGAGAAATTCAGGGGGGTAGCAGAACACTGATTGTGCAATCAAGAACATGCAAGTGTTGATCAGGACAATTGAGAACAATGGCTTGAACAAACACAGGGACATTTCTTGACTCATCCACAATTTGAAGTTTAAAATATATTCCATCATTCTAAGGATCAAGCTTAACTTCCATGGAACACTAATGCTGCATTCCAGAAAATAATCTAAATTGATTATTTTAACTGTATTGTCACTGTTTTTTTGAAAAGACACTAACCACCACAATTGCTCCATTACTTACCACAGTGCATAAAATGTCTAAGGCTTTGGAAAGCAAATAACAGAAAAATATGGATTAAACTGATAAAAATGATAATTCCAGACATGATTAGATTCACTGTGTTGTGTAGCCTGCACAGCAGGTGGGGGATCCTTCAGAAGAATTAGAGAAAGGTTTAGGGAAAGCAGATTAATGGGGAAAAGATTAAATGGGCTCTAAAAGCAGGACAAAACATATTTTTAAAATGACAATTCTAACAGCAGTGCTTAGGGATGCTCTGGAATGCAAAGTACACATACTCCATTTAAATACCAGATGCACAAATGTCTCCTACTTACAATTATGCAGTGCATTGTATGACTTTAAATCATAAGCTGAATAAGCATTTGACATTAAGTGGTGCTAGTGACAAATATTAATCAAAATATAGCCAAATAGTTTCCAGCATGCAGTAGTCAAGCTCTATTTTGCCCTTCTCTGCATGCAACTTTTTACAAAACTCATCCTACAGATAAAGGCCTACCAATCTGTTTCATTTTCAACAGCAGTATATTTCTGGATATGAAATGAAACACAGTAATAGCAATTTCTAGAATCCTGAATAATACATGTTCATGCCACAGCCCTCTCTTCAGTGTTGAAGGCTTCCTATCTTCTAATAAGATGCTGTGCATGAAAATAGCTAAGAACAAAATCCACAGTGGAAAGGCACCTCACTAACATCATCTCACAGAAAGAACATTCCCTTTTCCTCAAAATAATCGCGTGTCACCCAAGGCTGATTAGTCAGGAAACGTATAAAAGGTAGTTTGAGGTAGAGCTCTTGGAGCTGGTTGGTTCTGCTCCCCAGTGACCTGTTGGTGCTCCTTGGTGCTCCACAGCCTGCTGTCTTTGCAGCACTGTGCTGGCAAAGACCTCTGGCTTTTCCACATCTGCACCCAAGTCAGCCAAGTCTCACTTGTACCAGCCTTTTTTTGTTGTCTCTGGTAGATTAATCACTTTTAAACTGCCTCCTTCCTACCAGTTTGAATTACATGCTGCTTAGCATCTCCTGACCTGTGTCCATGATGCTTCTCAGACCTGTCCCTGTGACACAGAGAAATCTCAAGCCTTACAAAATGAAGTCCACAGGCATAGCACAAAGATTTGCATATCACTCCAAAGTGACCACATGGACTTGCAGCCTTTCTCCCCTTTTCATTCGCCCCAATCTCTTTTGTTCTACCCCATCCATTTGTTCTGTTGTGGTTGTTTTTATGCTCTAATCTCCTCCAGGCAAACACATCCTTCTGTATGTTCTGCAAAGTGCTTTCTCAGGCAATAAAGCAGAAATTGTGTCTCTGGGTTTCCCCATTTGAAGGGGCAGCATGGGAACATAGTGCTTACCTACCAAGGCATCTGGCAGGTTAAATTTGTTAATGGTTGTGAGCATGTGGAGATCCTCTTATGGAGGGCTCAACAGGAGTGTAAAGCATTGTCAGAGGTCAAAAGTGAGGCTAACAGCTTGAGTTATTTTCCCATTCTGGGTCCCTGTGTCATTCTATAATTAAAGGGGGGTTAACTACAGAGTAAAAGGCTGGACATGTTACTGAGGAAGGATGTAAGGGGACTGCCTAACAAATACACTGGTATCATAGGGTGATGAAGGAAAATAAAATGTTTCCTCCTTTCTTCCATTTAGCATAAGGACATGGGAAAAAGTGCCTCATAGGATGTCATTAAATTCAAACCAAGCTTCTTATCTAACAGTGTTTTCAAAAAAGAAAGCTAGACTTTTCTAGCTTCTGTGTAAAATAAAACCCATGTAACTGCATACTACATTAGACATACAGAAAGGTATGCTACTGTTAAGAGTACAAGAGATTTCAGCCAGACAGTCTGATTTTCCAATTTATTTTTTCATAATTAAAGTTGAAAGAGCTCAACATGCTATTTCCTTAAATTTTTCATAAGAGTGTAAAAAGTGTTTGGAATAGGTCCAGCTTCACTCTAAGCTTCTTATATTCAGCCCTTCCTTATGGTAACTATTATATGACCAAACATCAATTTATAAGGGTTCTTTCCCTCTACTTGTGTTTTTATTTTATTTCTGGTCAATATTACAAAATTTCAAATACAAAATTCACTCCAGTCTTAGATACCAGATAGTCTCTGTATCCATAATTGCAAAGGACATTAGAAGCAGTACAGCCAGAACACTCAATTAAATTGGGCCCCTCAAGCCTCTGCTAATCCCACAAAGCTGTAGCACACTCTAAACTCTGCTCCACTCCCCCCAAACCCAAACATTCTTAACAAGGACTCTCCACTGCTGCACTGAGATGCAGGAGGGGGAATCCATCCTCCTCCTTCCCCTCCCTCCCCATTCAAGCAGGCAGCCAAGCAAAGCTATTGTACAAGGCACTATAGCATGACAACACATTAAGCAATTAAGGGTAACTTCAGGGCAGAAAGAATGAGGAGAAAAACGTGCTGCATGTGACAGTGAATTTGTTGGGCTTTGTACCATTAAACCACATTGGGAACAAGTTGTCCTTCTCCCCCACCCACTGGGTAAGGGAGTAAATTTTAAAATTTGCAATACTTATAATTATACATTGCTGAAAAGCAAAATCAGAAAATATACGCTATATAAAACAATATAGAAAGTCTTACCTCTCTTGATTTCCAGCCTGTGGTTTTATTTTCATATCCTTCTATTTCACATCTTGCTTATAACAACTGTACTCACCATAAACAAATCCTCAGCATTCCAGGAGAAATCTGCTCACAGAAGGGGGATGTGTTGGTCCACAGGAAGAAATTCCAACTTTAACAAGATTCTCTCTTGCCATAGAGAAAATCCCCTCTTGCACTTGCACAGATGATGTCAGATCTGATCTACCCTGCAACAGGGGAATAACAACAGTTTGTTTGCAGGAAAGCAAGTAGCTAAAGAGAGATGTAAGCAAGACAACTCATTTGAAGGCTGTCACTGATGCTGACATCCAGGTTATAGTTAGTGTCACCCCCACGTGTGCACAGATCTCTCTTTGTCACACTTTGCCATTTTCCTGGGACAACTGTTGTCATGAGGCTGTGAAACAGGACCTTCCTGAAACCCCAGGAGAGCCATGACTGGCTATGAAAAGCCAGGTAACTGAGTACTGCACGTCACAACCACACCCCCCACAGTTACATAAATGAAAATAATCATACAGGAGCACTTTGCAAGGCCATGATGCACAGGGAGCACCTAGCACTGCTCCTCACAGGGGGACTGACTGGGCTGGGCCAGGCCATGGAAGATACAGAGCTGTCACTTTGCCCTGGCAGTCCCACACCATGGGTCAGTGACTGAGCTGGGATGGGTTTCAGAAGTGGCCTGATAACTTTCTGTTAGAGCTTGTAAAATATCCTCTTGAGGTAACACCTCATTTTTGTGTTTGTTTTGCAAAGCACTCGGAAATTAATTCCCAATTAATTCTTGGAAAAATAAGTCAAATTCATCACTTTATAGATGTCCACCTAAGCAGGCTGTATGCAGGTGTGACCTGGCAGGGACAGATTCCTGCACACTCTGCTTTGTGCACTAGGATGGACACATGGCCTGCCAAGGCCACAGCTGTCTGTCTGTCCAACTGCTGCAACCCACCCCCCCCCACCCCCGAAATGCAGCAGAGCTCTGCAGTGGCAGCAGTGGGTCTGCAAAGCCACCTCAGAAGTACAGAGAGAGTAGTCATAGCTTTCACTGCAGCTTCAGAAAAGGCAGCACAATGAGTCAAAGGCATTCACTGCATGTCCTAGATGGAGGAAGGATAAAGTTCCTTTCATACAGCTTCCTGAATAAAACCTACACACCTGAATTCCCAATGACAAAGCAACAGTAAAGAATTATCTTGAACATTGATGAACACTGAATCACAGAATGGGTAAGACTGGAAGGGACCACAGTGGGTCATCTGGTGCAACCTCCTGGTTCCAACAGTCCTCCCAGAACACAGGGCACAGGATTGCATCCAGACAGTTCTGAAATATCTCCAGGCAGGGAGACTCCACACCCTCTCTGGGCAATCTGTGCTCAGTCACCTGCACAGCAACACTCACTCCTTATGGGGTTCAGTTTATGACACTGAAACATAGGTCAATAAAATCAAACATTTAAACTTAATTACTTTTAAAAAGCATTTCTCTACCTGAAGAGTCCTCACATTTTCTAAAGAAATAGAAATGGAGAATACACTCCTCTCTCAATAATACATCAACACATTTCCAAGTATTTCTGTGTATTTTGTTCAGCACCTGGCAATTTCCACTAGGACCCAGTTCTTGGAGTAAGAAATTTAACTACATTTGAACTTGCTGGAAAAATAGGCATGTAACCAAGTGAGGAAATCTTAATGCTCAAGAAGAGTCTGAATACTCAGACTCCTCCATGCCAGCTGTCAGCACTCAGCCTGGAACACAGGCACACAGTCCACCACGGCATCCACATAAAATGTGCAGAAGGTGACTTCTCCCTTCTTTGGTTTCAAGAGTTTTCTTTGACTCTGTCCTCTAGCTGACATATTTTACTCTTGGTGAAGACTCTGTTCCCCATTGTATTTCCCCAGAAGACTGAGCAATGTTAAGTATTCAGACATGGTTCTTTGCTTCATTGTATAATTGAGTTGCTTCATATTCCAAGAAGCTTTTGTGTTATTTTAGAGCTGTCTTGAAGACGACCATGCAACTAGTCTCAACTGCAACAGTATGAAACATCTGGGAGCAGGATTATTTCTGTCATGTGCTGCCAAAATAATATTTTGCTTATGGAATTAAAATTTTAGGGATTTTCCCAAATCCACATAATGTTCTTGAATGCTTAAATTTGCATTATGACATTTACATTAGCATACACACGTGTAAAAGACCATCTTGCCAGCCAACTCCTATTGGTTATTCAAAAGCTTAACTCCACCTAAAGCTAGGATTAAAGCATGTTCCTGAAACACTTCAGTTACACTAACAGATTTTCTTCAGCTAAGTGCCTTTTCCCATCTGCTCTTACAATAACATCTGCATGTGTCTTCAGTGATCACCTTGCCATAATTATGGACCTGCCCAACTCCCTAGAAAGGGATAGATTCCCTAGTTTGTAGATGTGCTATTTCTGTATACTTTGAATTTTCAGCTCCTTAGTAGAAATGACCACAGCAAAATATTGAATATGATGCAGTAAAGGATTCTAGTACTTGCCATAAATGCTTCTCAAATACAAATGCTTTCTGAAAAATAAACCAGCTTCTGAACACTTTGCCCCTATATCCCAGCTAGTGCAGTTTTACAGCTAAAGGAACTATGTATTTGCAATGTTTATTTTCTCTTTCTGTAGGAGTAAGTTCTTCTGCTGAAAGGAACGTTTTGCTGTATTGTTTCAAGGTGTTGTAACAGGCAGACCAACAAGGCAGTGCACCCACCCAGCTACAACCCCAGATGAGAGAACAGAAAACTTTTACCCTTAATTCTTGTAGTTAGAGATAACAAAAAAAATACTAATTGTATGAGAACCCATTCCACACAACTTTATTTGATTTGTTGAAAGTCAAAACAATAGTAATGCAGAGTGTCAACTACTCATAGATTTCAGTTGAATTGCAAGATGAAACTATATTGTTTGCTCCTTCAGTGTTGAAGGCATAAACAACATGCTCATACCCAGCTTCCAAATGATTTCCCACACCATTCCCAACACTGATAGTTCCCAAACACCCTTTACTCAGCTGCCAGAACTTCTCACTTCCCTGTGACAACCCCTATGGTACAACTATATACATTAACACAAATCTGTCATATCAGAAACAAGAAATGGAAGACAGTGCAAAATAAACTCTGTTTACTATCCAAATATCTGACAGAGGATGTATCAGAACTGCAGTACCTCATTCCCCAAGCCCAAGGTGTACCCACTGCCACACACTGTAAGTCCTTACTGTTTATAAGAATGGATTCCTATGTTTCTGGCTTTTGCCACTGAGGAGGATGCTCTGGAATTATTGTGCTGGAAAATAAGTGTCCTGCAATGATCTCAAAGAAATGGGCCTTCAAAGACCTGCTCCTCATAAGAGCTTTGTGCTGCAGAGCTGGAAGAGGTGCTGCCAGTCTCAGACCTGCACAGATGGGAACTGCAGCCCTGAGTTTACTTGCTTGCCCTTTTCCCCCTCAAACCTAAGATTCCTTTTTCTACTTTCTTGGTAAGAACAAAATCAACAACTTCACTGGCCAGGAAAAAATTGGTAGACTGATAATTGCATAGACAAAACAATAACTGAAAATGCTCTCATTTCCCACTTATGCATTGCAGTATTTGATTTGTTCTGTTCAAGTAAATGAAAAGGGACTGCCCAGAAACATCCATCAGAGCACTGTAAATGTCAGAGACACCTTTTCATAGCCACAGAAGGGAGGACAGGCCTGGCTGATCACTGACAAGGCTAATGGTCAAACGAATTGACTTTGGAAAACCAGTAGATTTCAGGTTTCATTATTAAATCCTGCTGGCAAACCTAAACATTTAATTATATTTTTCTTTCAGGTCAAATAGTCTCTCTACCAAACCATGTTTTCCCCAGAAATACCCTTATTCACATCTGTAGCAGAATCCTCATTCAGCATAAGACATCTTTACCACTCCATCCCCCATAGCATTACCTCCTTGTTTTCAGCTAATCTTTTTAAAGAGCATGGCTATAATTTACTGAAGCAATATTACATGAGGTCAAAACATTCACATGAGTCATGTGATTCACAGAAGAGTTTATCTTCTCACACTCACCTCCAATTATAGCCCAAACTATGTAACAGTGCTGTTCGTAATAGCCCAAACTAGGTAACAGTGCTGTTCACCTACTGCTCCTGCAGACTTCACACTTGGTTTATTACCCACTGTACATACTGTTCACAAAGTGGAATAGTCTGGGGCTTTTTAAATGCCAAAAACATGCAGCTAACAAGTCTTCAAATTATCAAAGCTTTTACAAAGGTCATATTTGCTTTTGTTTCCTTAAAAATTATATACATCTTTTGGCAATTTTTGTTCCTGATCATTCACACTTGACATGGGAAGTACATGACCTTTTAACTCTTATTAATAGTTTATGCTACATCACATGTGAATTCCCCATTCTCCTCTCTTACTCACCTGAACGGAGTGAATTTTGTCATCTAATTCACAGGCCTTTAAAAGGCTCCAGACCTCACTTGCAATATACTGTGCTTTTCCATGAATTATTCAAGCACCAGTGTTCTTCCATCATTCATCTCTGGCTGGCTCCATTTCTTCCACTCTATTGAGGTCTTGACTTACGAGCAGACTTATGTTATTCTTTCTTGATTGTCACACTTTATTACAATTAATATTAATTATGTGGATTCTTGTCCAATACATAGCTTTCTGGGCATAAAAGATTGTCATGTTGTAAGATTTTTTTCTTTGCAAACTTTATGTAATAAAGCATTCTCCTGTCAGGAGCTGTCAGCACCACATATATCTACTTGATAATAACTGTACAGTAATAGAGTTAGCTAAAGAAGTTGTGTGCAAGCCGACATAATTCCCATGGAGAAGCCAATCTTGTGGCTTATCTGTGATTTCCTATGGCTGACACGCAGTTAAACACAAAGTGTTGCAAACAGCCTGCTTGACTAAATGAATAACCTGTTACAGCCTTGAAAGAAATGCTGGCCTAGGATGTTAAACTTCTGTTGGAGGCTTAGGTATAATAAGTAGCTTCTGACAAATACTGTTCACACAAATGTTTGCAGAATGAGAGTGTTCCATGAATATTAATGAAAACACATTTTCCTGAGTATTTGCAATACACACAGTACACCAGGAGTCTCTGACCCTTCAAGTGCCTTGCCCACATTAGAGGGACAAATCTGATGTTAAAATACTTTATCCCATGGTTGAGAAGTAGGAACACTATTTGGTTATACAAATCAAAATCCACAGCAGACCTAACAATAGTTACAGGAAGAAGCAGAGAGAAAACTACCGCTGTTAAAAGACAAAAATTACATATTCTGCATGTTCTCCTGTAACATCACCAACTTTAGCAGTGGCCATCAGTTATGGATTACAGGAAGATTAACAATAAAAGAGCAGACTATTTATTAAGCCTGATTAAAGGGTCACACTTGGACTGAAAACAAAGAAGACAAAACGCAGTCTAGAAGCAGCTGGTCAATGCACAGTAATGGCAGATACAAAAACCACCACGCTCTGTAATGCAAGGAGAACGTTTCCAGGAGAGGAAAGTAACACAGAATGATGCAGTGTGACAACATGAAAGAGCATTTAAACTCAAAAATAAATCATGCTGCATGGGAGACATCAGGAGAAGTGAGGACACCAGTAAAAAGACACTGAAAGACAAAGATTCAACTCATCATGCAGCTGTGAATTAGAAACTAAGTATGATTAATATAATTCAAACTGGACCCATGATAAGTATAACAAGGGAAGAACAAGTATTGCTTCCCTGTCTGGTAAGTACAAAGTAATCATTTCCCCTCAGATAGAACCCAAAATTCAATATAAGAAATCAGAGAGCATCACAGCCCAACGATGTCTATTGGCAGGGTACTGGCAAGCAGCCAAGAAGAAAAAAGAAATAAAATATGTGTTCTATAAAGCTATTTTTAACTACCAGAATGAAACATTCATTCCTTGCTGCAGCAATTATTTGTAGTAAAAGGAGTAATACAGCTGGAGAGCACTAGTCCAAAAGTAGCCTACTGAGCACATGTAGTTCTGGGGACAAACACAGATCAAGTAGAGATGTGCTGGGCTTTACCAGCTGAGCTAAACATGCAATTCCCTAAGGGGAAAAAGTAAAGCCGAGCACATGATATTGACAGTCTGTTGCAGTTGTCATCCTGCCAGCCAGAGGAGCCACAGCACACACACCAGTGATTCCACTTCCCACCATAACTCACATGGAAGGCCTCTGAATATCAGTGGTCTGTGTTGCTGCTCAGTTATCCCGTGGGGTGTTTGCACCAACAGCTCCTTTCCCTCTCAGAGGTCAGCACACCTGGGTTTGGCTGCTCTGGAACTGCCTGTACGCCTGAGGACGCTTCTCTTGCTAATTGTACCTTTAGATTGTGTTCTGTGGGTTATGATGCCTGTTTACTAGAGGCACAAATATTTTGAGAATGGAGGGCAGAAAAGATCTCTAAAATAGAGAGGAAAGTATTAGAGTGAACACAAAAAGAAAATAAATCAAGGCCTGGACCATAACGCTGGTTACAACTTGACTGCTGACGGCTACATCGTAAAACCAAGACCAGAACTCTTCCCTAATGATATCAGAAAATCTCTTTGTGTTTGAATGTGCTGTGCATAAAGTCCCACTTGGACAATAAAATTCATCTTTTCTACATCTATCCTTAACTTTAAAACTGCTCAAAGAAACAGAATTCATTGAGTGGCTGGCAGCTTCCTCAACTGAAAGAAATCGTCTAACCACTTTTGTTCACATCATGTGATTGAAAGATTACCTGTAATAAAAAGAAAGCAGAAACAAACTCAATGGGGTTTTCTACATCAAATAACCCTTTTATAGACAAGACACTTCTTCTAGAAGTCCTTCAGGCTTTAAAGTGCTTCATGATAGCAAAGAGCAAAGCAAAACGTATTCCTTTAAATTCTCGCTGACTAGACAGCACAGTTCCTTCAGAAAACTCAAATGAATGGCCTTGAAATAAGTTTGAAAACAGGTTTTTAATATGCAAAATATTTTTACTGAGTTTGGCATACAATTGCACCTGCGCCATGATGATGTATTGCCTCAATAGCCAGGTTTCTCAGCTGAAGTTACTAAGTGACCACAACTGTGGGTCTCAAAGCTCGTTTACTACTGGAGACATTTCACCTCCAGTAAGCCCTCAGGGCACAAGCAGAAGGGCCAGCATATAAGGAGGTTATCTTGCACAAGAGGAAGATATTTTCCTCTCTCAAAGATCAAGCTTTATTGTTTGCTAGCACAGCAAAGCTCCTATTCAAGGGGAAGGGAGGAAAGGGTGCAGCAGAGGCAAGAAAAGCGAGAATAGATTAAAGACATGGAAATATATTAGCATGCATATGCCAAGACATTATGGATACTTTTCAGCAAATATGTCAGTCTTATCAGTCCCCAAAGTTATATAGTGCTTAATTATTTTTAAAGAATTTTTTGAAACATTGTCCCAGTGTAACTGGGAATCTACAAAATTTATTTCCTCTGAAATTCAAAAAGCCTTTCTGTTACAAATACCAGAAATCAAGACTCACATGCAAATGAACTATTGCAAAGTCAGCTGGGGTGTGAACTTACAGCACTTGGGGCTCTCTGGTGTGGCTGGAGAATGGAACTGGTGCAGGCTCTCCTCCAGCAGGAAACCTGGTCCTTCAGGGGCTTTGCAGGGTAAGAATACACACAGCAAGTGCTGCAGAGTAACCAATGCACTGTAACACACACCCTGCCTTCTCTCTCAATGTTTCATGTGCCCATGTCCATTATAGCACCCTGCCACTCAGTGCAAGGAGATACCTTAACAATGAAGCTGAGCTTCCTTTCCAGGAAAGAATTCATCACCAAAACTATTTGCCTTGCAACAATGTAGAAAGACATACAGCTTTTGACATTTCTGTGCTTTTGATCAGTCAAAGCAGTTATCTGCTTTAAATTAATTTTCAGCAGTTACATGAATTTTCCAGGTAAGAGACATTATGCAAATATCTAATGTTATTTAGTCACACCTCAAAAATATTATTGTTAAGCAAACAGGAACACAGGTGTAGACTGTATCCTGGTCCAGACCTCCCTGAACACTGTTAAAAAAGAACTGGTTTCCATGAGCACTGGATGGATACTGTGATTATGTCACTATCAGGACAGTAATTAAATACTGCATATCTGTGAAATCCAGCCTGTGGTGTCTTGTCTCTAGAGTCAATTGTGATACTCCTCTTTCCCAATGTGCTGTGTAGAAGTTTTCCACAAACGTGTTAACTTATCCATCAAAGGATAAGTTACCTTACCCTACCTATTTCTAAATGCAGGAGACTTACTCATATAAGGCACTTCCAAATTTTTTTTTCTCTCTGGATTGAGCTATGGCCACAGTTAGCACTTCCTTCAGGACCACTTTATTAACAGCTGCTAGGAAAGGAATTAGTTTGCACCTTGCCAAAAATCTGGGTGTACCAGTCAGAAAGTCCCATCTGGCACTGCCTTTGCCCTCCTCGGGTCAAACCCAAGGAGTGCAGTCAGATCCAACAGCCACACTGGCAAGAGACACCGTGGTTATCTCCAGAGCACCAAGAATATGGTAAGAGGACTGTCAGGAACATGATGCTGACAGGAATATGCATGTGCTGATCAAATCCTGAGCAGTGGCAAAGTCAGTGCCCAGCAGCAGCTCAGAGAGGAGCCAGGAGCTGCACCCGACCCACAGGGCCAGAGTCAGGGGGCACAAACTGCAGATCTTCAAACATTGCCACTCTGAAAATCCCACAGGCTCTTAAGATCACAGTTTTTCCTTTAAGTTAGTACAACTGGACACAGAAATGCCTTTAAAGCCTGCCCAAATTTCACTGATCACAAGCAGGACAATATTCCCTTCTGCTATTTCCATCATGCTGATACACTTCAGGTTGTGCATCCACAGAGAATTCCCATCATAAAACTCTATACATTTATGTCTCAAGAAACACTGAAAGCAGCTGAGGGACAGAAATTCTGTGTTTCAATCCGTCTAATTTTAACACAAGCATACATACATCAAAGCAAAGTATTTACAAGGGAAATATGTACAAAAGATGATCTGACATTTATCACCCTCTTGTATTGATGAGTGGGCATCCTCTGACCTTCCCTTGACAGCATTTGCCAGGCAACAAACAATGAAACAAAGAGCAGATTTGGTTTTATTTATCATTTCTTCCCAGACTCTTACAATAGTGAAAATGGTCATGTCTGTTCTGTGTTCCAGGTTAACAGGGTTAATAGTCAGAACTTCCACGTTTGGTTTCTCACTGTGCAGGGGCTGTGGCCTGCCTTGAAGCAACCAACTTCCAGGCAGTATAGGGGCTAACACATAACCAGTATCAAGAGAATTGTACTTCCCCATCTGTGCAAATCCCACCTGCTGAAGAAGACCTGCCTCTCCTTGTACTAGAATTTGTGAAAGCGAGGTGCTCAAAGCAGGGTCCCTTGTTATAGATGTGTCCAAATAGTTTTATATGAAGCACAACACAATTATGTTTTCATCAGATCCAGGCATGAGATTTTTTTCTAGTTAATATTCCAAATTTGATACAGCTTGATACTTTTTGTTGATAAAATACAGAATATTTTTTAAATTCATGTCTTCTTAATCTGCAAATTCAGTAGATGCACGTGACACTTAAAGTGTAATGAATCATGCATTTTTATAATTAATCCAACAGTGAAGGTGAAAAACACTCTTTGATCTTTCTTCTAACAGCCCAGTTATTCCCGAGTTTATACATAGTAGGTGTCTATGGATTACTTTCAATTAAACAACCTATTTTACTTTCTATTCTGTTATGAAAGTAAACCCTTTCAAGTCTACAATGACATAACTCATGGCTCAGTAGTCCTACTTGAATAGGTGGAAATTTAAGCTCCTGATCCCCTATTTGCTCTACTGTTGCTGAAAGACTGCCTCAAACCCACGAAACCATCCTCTAGGAGTGGGGAAAGAGGACCAGCACAAATCTATAAGCATTTCACCATTTCCTCTGCTCATTCTTCTCCACTAGCAGTATCACAACAAAAAAAACCCCAGACATTTATCCCCCCCATTTCAGCAATAAAAGAAAACTTATTCCATGCTGCTGCTACTGATTACAGACCTGAGATGAAATATCACAGGATATGCACAAATGTGGAGAGCACAGAAAAGAATAAGCGACTGCAATGGTTTGTGACCAAGTTAGAGCTGTAACATACCCCAACAGTTTACTTGTTTCCTTATTTCTGCCCAGCTGTCCTTTCTGGCCTTCTGTGCAGCCATGACAGCTTTACATTTCCTGTCTAGGGCTGAAGTACTCACAACCAAAACTTTTCTAGTCCCTCACTCTGTTGTTGTCCTGCATGTTGAGATAGTGACCAAGGAAAGGAGTGAAACAAGCTGGAAAAAACTGGGACAACAAATCAAAGCAGCACTGCTCCAGCTCCTCCATAAAGTTATGGGGCAGATTCTTTTGAAGCCATTTTTTCTTCTTGAAAAACATGCTCTAATACCCTTTTTGACAGTTTCCTCAGAAATTCATGTAAGCCATTCTGCAGAGGGCAATTTATATTTGCAAGTACAGATGAAAGATATTACTGAATTTCTAATGTGGATTGCAAATTTAAGTTCTGATGAACTGTCAGTGCCATTTGTTCCACAAATAAACACCCACTGATCGCAGAAAGCAATAGGGCTCTTTCATACCTGCTATTATGTTGTTACAATTGCTTGCACAGGAATACAAACACAATTCATATTTCTCTGGTTATTTAATTGAAAAATAATGCATATTGTAGACCTTAGCATGACCCTTTCCTAGCAGAAAAATAGTGGATCCATATTGTAATCTGTGCAACACCTACCTACCCTGGGAGATCTCCTTTGTTCTGCACACTTAGAAGAAAGGACAAGATGCATAGACTGTGATTTAATTATTAATAAGTGTGTTTATTAACACACTACATGTGGGATTCATCAGCAATAGCTGGCACAATGCTGACCCAAGGTCCCACCAGCTGTGGTGAACTGCTGTTGCCCACTCACATTAACTCCAGAGTGTTCCCTACAGATGACTTGCGTCCTGCCAGAGTCATGTGAGTATTGACAGCTACTTACATGGAGTGACAAGGGTGCTCTCTCCACCTTTATTTACAGTTTCACCCTCAAACAGCCTTGGTTACTCCTTTGTAAGACAGAGATCACACAGGGAAGAAGCATCTCCACTGCCAACCCAGCTCTGCTCCCGACTGCTGCAAGAGGCAAAAGACTCCACTAATGTGGAAGCTGGAAGGAGAAGTGTCCTTGCAGTGCCAAAGCTGGGAAGTCCTTAATGAAGGGATGAGAGAAAGCCAGACCAGTGGGATTTGTTCAGGCACAGTCCTCTACCCGAGCCCTGCAGAAGTCACACTGAAAATGAGCCCCCAAGTCCTCATCCCAAAGAGGTTAGATGCACTCATTGCCCAGTAACTGCCAAACCTAACTCAAAGATCATGTAGACAGAAAGATACTTTCAAAACAGTATGTGTGTGTACATATACATAAAGCAGATATAGCTTAAGCTATGCCTGAAATCATTAAAGTAAATAGTGCTTGTAGGTGCTCAGAGTGACTACAGTTATTCAGTTCCAAGCTACCAGGAGCAGTGAGTTTATACTCCCATCTACTATAATGAAATATATATTTTAAAATATATTTCTTAAAAAAAAAAGCTTAGGAATAGTTAACTTTTAATTGGAGTAATGATTATAGATGATTTAAAAATTTCTGCATAACTGCTAAAGGTAAGGCATGCAGTAAATCTCAGTCCAAATGGCATCTTGTTATGTGGAACTTCAAATCAAGTGGAACAAACAATGGTTAGAGGCATGTTGTGTTCTGCATAATGCTCTTTTGTATCTATTGTTTAGCTTATATACAGATCCATCTTGAATCTAGTTAACTAGTAATTAAAGGTCTGCAACATTCTGTTTTGTCTGAGATACTGCTGCAATACACACCAATTCATTTCACATGCTTTTGCAGTGGCCCGATTTTGCTTATTTGCCATTACTTGAAAAGAGACACCTCGTATTGCAATCTGAATTTAGAAAATATATGACCTTTACTTCCTGTGGTATGAGATACCTGCACTTGAAAAGTACGACCATTTTCATAACCAGAACTGTCTATTTCACAAGATATTAGTTTCCTTCTTTTCCCAGAAAACCCATGTACTAGCACCACTGCAGAAGTGTCCATTATCACAAGTCCATTTGTGACTTAATCAGAAGAGCTTTGTTGAATTCTGAGTAGAATATCATTATGAATACTTGACATAGAATGTGCTAATTTTGTGGTTAGAACTAAATATTTATCTTTGTCTCCTCTAACTAGTTTCAAGGACAACAAATACCTACTGAAACATATTGGTTTCTCTAAGAGTTACCTAGCTAGTATCCTAGTTTATGACAGTACTGTTATTTTGGGGATTGGAAACATTAGTTAGCATCAAAATGCAATTCAAGCAATTCTTGTGCCTGAAACTCTTCTGAAAAAAAATCTAAAATTTAAAAAATGTTTGTGGTACAACCAGCCCAACAGGCCTGAGTTCAGATGGACATTTCCCTCTCTTATAAGAGCTCAGTAAAGAAAGGAATTTACAAAATAATCCTTAACACTGGTCTTTGCAGTTCATATAGCCAAAGTGAAAATAAAGAGTTCTGGAAAGCTTCTTTCTCACTCTAGTTTAGAAAATGACAATGGAATGAGATCTAAAATCTTTGCAGCTTTGCCCAACGTCTTAGCTTTTAAAAACACTGTTGAATGTATTGGACCGGATTATGCCAATATAATTGAAAACGTACAAACAGCACCAGAAACTCCTGTTATCTAGCCTGACTACAAGGCTGCTACAGTAGAAACATGTCCCAGTCTTCCCACTGTAAACACGTATAACATAACAAAAGATGACCAGATAAAAAATCTACTGAGCAAGGTTTATTTACAATATTAATACATTTAATCCACTCCACACAATGCCATTAATTTCTAGCAATGTTAGCTTCTATAAAATCATCCTTGAGCTTTTCTGTGTTCTGTATGTTGACTCTGACTTTCTCAGCACTTGCTAATTACTTGCAGCATCTCCCCAAAACTTTAATATACTATTAAATATTTACCATCATTCACACACAATATTTTCAGCCATTACACTTGCACATTTAAGCAAAACACAAGCCAGAAGTTACTAAACCCAGTCAGATGTTAAAGTTGTGGAAAAAGCATCTCTTCCAGTGCTTTCAGACAAACCTGAAGCAGAGAAAGAAGAAAGGCAGCACACTAGAAGCTCTCAGAACCACCGCCAGCCTCCTTCCTTCCTCTTCTCTGCAGAAGTCCCCTACACCTGGCTGCTGCAGAGCGCATACCACACGCTTTGAGATAACGGAGATAAGAGGCAAGATTGGCCAAAAGCTACAGGCCAGGGCAAGGTGCTGAGCCAGTGTCTTGACAGCCTCCTCATCCTTTATGCAAAGGCTGTACCCGCCCGAAGGGGAGGACAGGTGCTGTGCCAGCCCCACAAACAGCACTGCACGTCCTCTCAGCTCACAGAGGCAATGCCTGAACAGGCTGCCACAGCCAGAACGGAATGTACGTGCCCCAGGGAGCTGACTCACCCCCGGGTTCAATAAAGGACTGGGAGACAACAGAACCTTAGTGGCACTGAGTTTTGGGGAAGTGCAGGATGTGACACGGGGTCTGGAGAAGGTATTAAACTGGATCATCTGCTGACAACACTTCCAGGGGCTCCATGAGAGATCCAGTGGGAATTATTTACGTTAGGCTGCAACCACTTGAAGAAATATTTTTTGAAGGCAGAGCTAGCTGACTTGAGTCATCCTATCTTCCAAAGGCAAAGCTAAGCCATGATTCTTTGGTTTAGCCGAATTGGAAATACTGGAGCTATAGCTGTTGTGTGGAGACCTCTAATGGGCCATCAGAGGGACCCTGAATTCCTAAGGTAGAGCTGAGAAGAGTATCAGCCTGGGAGCTCATGTCAAACCTGTCTTAGCAATCAAAGTCTGAAATAACAAAACACAAAATAATGTCAACATTTGAGAAGAAAAGGTCATATGCCTCCAGCCAAGCTTTGTAGGATTTCCCCTCTGAGTAACAGCTGGTCTGTCACTGTCTTACAGCCAGCCTGGCTTAAAGACAATCACAGGACAAAAATTAAGGAAATAATCTCCCTGCAGCAGGTCGCTACTGGCAACCCACAACTACTATTGCAAATACTGTCTTCCACTTTTCTCCATTTTCACTGCTGTTTGTCTGCTTTAGCTGAGAGGTGAATGTGTTCAATCTCATCAGATCTACAATTCAAAAGACACTGTTATGCAGTGTCTGTATAGCTGAGTGTCAGCCATCAGTAGCACAGGATCTCAGAGCAAATTCAAGTTACTACAGAGATGTGCTCCATAGGAATAAAGGTTAAAAGATTCCTGCCATATCAACCTGAGAGTCTAACAAAGTTCACCCAAAACTGCTGTTTCCACCCAGACACCCCAAGTTCCATGCTTAACAGAATTAAGAACAGCTGACAGATCTAATTAAGTCATCATGGGTATCTTATCCTCATCTTGTAGTAGGTCAAAGGAAGCTACCACTTGCTTGCGTTTTGGTGATATGGACAGAACCTACCATAAAGCCAGTAAACACATTAATCCCAGCACAGAGAAACAGTCCCTTCCCCCCCCCAGAGGAACTAATTGTCTGATTAAGAAATCCTGTTCTTTTTACTGCTCCTCAATCATGGTGCATACTATTTGAACTTGAATATGAGCTTCATGTGTTTATGCATTGCAGTGCAGGTTATTCATACATTATGCAGCTCAAAATCTAGCCAAGGTTATTTAAGCTTGTGCTCCTTTAAGGTTAGCTGTAAGGGAATTAAAGTTGTTTTGTAATTTAAATTCTTCTCTGCAACAACTATTATATGTGCACCTGTCACAGAATAACTGGCCTCATTAGGGAAAACTTAGTCCAGACAGAACAGCAGACATGCAGCAGCCTCCTGTCTTGGGCCTAGCAAAGGGCCTGTGCTACCACAGGAACCTGCACTGGCTGTGGGAGAGGAAGGCAAAGTGGACGAGACAGAGGGGCTAAGAGGCTCACAAAGGGATTCCAGAGGGAGAATAATGAAATCTGGATGAGCTCTGAGGAATTCAGGAATGAGAAGCATCTGAGAGACAAGGGCTTCCTCCCTCATACTTTCTACAACAACAAAGGTCATGAGGCAGTGAAGCAACCAAGTATCTATATATTCATCCCTGAGCAAGATGAAACCCTGCAGTGCAGACACTCTAGAACCTTACATGACTTCAACAAAGTCTGCCCGTTATTTAACTAAAAATAAATATTGGCCAATGAATATCAGTTCAAATGTGACCCAAGGCTTATCAGTCATCCCGATGTGTAGAGAAAGCAGTGCAGGACTCTGATCAGAAAGGAGCAACAAGAGCAAGTCTGGCAGCATCTTAGCCTACCT
This sequence comes from Urocynchramus pylzowi, assembly GCA_013397555.1. Taxonomy (NCBI): domain Eukaryota; kingdom Metazoa; phylum Chordata; class Aves; order Passeriformes; family Fringillidae; genus Urocynchramus; species Urocynchramus pylzowi. The sequence goes on from VZRH01002255.1 coordinate 1,552,514, forward strand.
TAAAGTTGTAAGCCATCCTGCACAAATATTGTGCCTTTCTATTTTACCAGATGGCTGCTATCATAAAAGGAGTCTTTGGTCCCTGTCACAACTTTTCATCACTGTGTACAAAATACAGCAAATATTTGCATCTTTTAGCATCAGTTACAGAGCATTTTCCATCATCTCTGGTGTGTACAGTAACATTATATGGTAACATGACTGGACTGATGAATATTGCTTTATGCCTGAAAAAACCTGCCAGAATTTTTCTATCATATCCCATTCAGACTATAAAATAAGCTCTTGTACTAGGATAGCATCTGCTCTCCTCCCTCATGTCATTTGGAAAGACACATGTATTTTATTTGGTTCAGCTTGCCTTGAACTGGAAAAGAGGATTCATTAGGGTCACAGCAATTAAGCTGGCTGAGACGCAAACAGATGTCTACACCAAATTCTATGCTATCTTGACCAGGTAAGGAAGTTTTGGCACACTGTGAACAGCATGCCCTGCTGACCAAACACTGCCACTCTGCTGCAGCCATATATGCCATGAGGAGAAAAAGCTGCACTTCTCCAGTTGAGAGCATTTCCCATTTTAAAAAACCATTCCTGAATTAGCAATCTGAATATTAATCCCAAAATTAAATTGAAACGTATAACCACGTTATTGCGAGTCGGTTGTTTATTTTCTTCCTGTGTACAGAATTGCAGGCCAATAATGTGCACCAGACAGCATCACGCCCACTGCTACAGCTCTGCAGAAGTAGGTGGTGTTGGTGATAATGGATGGCAGAATCACACTAAACATTGTAATCGTGCTTCCAGAACTGCAGTACCTGAGAAGTGCAGTTAACGCCAAGAATATCTTGTCAAGAAGATGCCAGTAAATTTAATAAGTATGCAACTTCAAAACTTTACTTTTTCAAAAGCAGAACACTGAATCATCACAGAACCACTGACAAAAACATTTTATAACTGCCAGAAGTTTTCATTAAACAGATGAAAACTGAAGAGTTGGACTAACAGCTGCCACTAACACTGATATGCTCAATACAGGGTTAGCTACTAGTATTAAGAAAACATCACTCACCTTGTACAGCACCATTAGTAAGCACTGACAAATTTACCTGTTGATGCAGATTATTACCACATAAAGTCAACCAATCAGCTTGCATTTAAATAATTAAAAGCTTGTGTTTAGACTTTCTAGTTGCCAGAGATCCAAAGCAGTCCCCACTAAGAGGTCATTAAAATATTCTACACCATTCAACAGAAATCCTCCAAGCGTTCCTTACCACTCTAATTTCTAAATCTTGCTGTTGCTGCCCACATTCAAAAGGACAGAAAGCAGCAAATTTAAAAATAAAGACACAGAAGCAATTCCTTCTGTATCATTTACATTCTTCTAGGAGGAAGCCAAAGGAACCAGGAAGTTCCTCACGCTGCTGGCAGCACTAATTAACTCAGCTGATGAAAACTCCTCCCTTGTTCATTAGCTGAAAGATTCATACATGAACTTCTGTGAGAATCTGGAAGAGTTCCTTGCAAGATTGGTCACCCATCCATCCTAAATTTCACCTGTCATCACAAACATACAGAGCTCTTCCCTGTTACTGCCACACAGGCAGGTGTGGCTTGAGCCACTCCTCACGTTCGTTGGTAGCTCTGGAATACAGCGCCCGTCTCCACTGCATGACAAACACCATGGACGTGCAGCACGTCATGATGCAGGACATGGCCAAGTTTTCCTAAAGAAAGTTTTGCTGAATTTAGGGGTTTTCTACAATACAGTCCTGCCATGACAGCTCAGCAATGCTGGATGTTCTGTCAAGCACTATCCTAAGAAGTTCAGATTTGGTTATTAGCACACAGCATTAGCATTGTTGGTCGAGGAAATAACATAAAGACAAAACAAAACAAGTTAAATATGTGCTTTTAGCCCTCCTATAAAGCAAGATTCTTACCTATTAAGAAAGGGAACAACTCCCCTGTCTGACTAGTTACCAACCTTTGTCACCTGCACTCAGCTCTGCACGTGGAAAAAAGTCATTCAGAACAGTCTGAAAGGTGCAGAGGTGCTCTGTGCTTGCCATCTTCCTCCTTCACTCTTTAATGCTCAAGCCTGGACAGACACTTCCTCTGTAGTCTCTTCTAAGTTCTAAAAGGCCTAGGCAAAGGAAACCAGCTTCATTCCTAGGCCTCACTGGATTCTTGTTGAAAAGTTATTTTATGCTTCTGTCTCCTCATGTTTCTACTTAGGCCTTCCTAATGAGAGTATATCATGCTCCTTTCCTAAGGATAAATGCTAAAAATACATATTTTGTTGGTTTGTCATTTAAAGTTGCTGTGTCTGAAAATCAGTAGAAATAGATATTACAGTAACAAAGGGAGATTTTGTTATAGCAGGAAATAAAAATATAACAAGATATTCAAAGCATCTGTTCACCTTAGAGGCCTAATCAGGTAAAAGTAAATCCTCTGCAACAGAGAAGAGCTGTTCTGCATTAAAGTATTTTGTAACCAGACAGTATTTTTGACACAGCATATTAAATATTGAACTGAAAAACAGAGGTTACACCCAGAGGTATCACAATTACCTTTTCTCTCCGCTGTGGTCCTCACCCCCCAAGCTGCACTGCACAGCCACAGCCAGGTGAGTGAAGAAGCCAGGGCTGGCAGCTGCGGGTGGCTGTCCCCAGAGAGGAACAGAAGCTCCTCGGCCCGTCCCGACAGGCGTTTGCTGGGCAGCAGAGTGGGAACGCATCTCTGCTTTGCAGGTTCTGCTTTGAAAGGCTCTATTAGGCTGGTATGAGAAATGGGTGTCAATGTCTTCACTAACGACTCGGTCTGAAAAACCAATCGAGTGCTCAGGAACGGCTGTGGGGGTCTGCACCAGCATCAAGCTGAGAGTTTGTTACAGAACCCAGACAGTTTGAACTTTTGAAAGGGGAAAATGACCATTCATGTTCAAGGGGGAATATGTGATAAGCGGCTCGGGAAGGCTGTACTTTCCTGGTGCCTCAGCCAACAGGGAAAAGAGGAGGGCAACAAGCGGCTGGCAACTCACGATCAACGGAGTCCGCAGTCTCCAAAAACTTGGGACCCCGCGGCGGTGTGGCCCAGGGGACTCTCTCTCTTTATTCGGATCAAGTTGCAGAACTTCCGTCTCCTTTGTGGACCCTGGCTTTTCAGAGCGTGATTTTCCATGCAATACTATGAAGGTGAATATTCCAAGTATGCAACGCAGCCCAAATCCCGTGAAAACAGTAATGCTGATATTTTACAATGCATGACGTAGTACATCTACATCACAGCTACAGGAATACCTCTCTTAGGAGGGAGAATGGGAAAGCACAGGAGTTATTGCTGGCCAATATGCGAGGCTCTTTGACCCCTGATGTACCTGTTAGCACACCACCAGGAGCAGCAGGTCTGGTTGCTGCGTGGAGAGCCTGGAAGGGGGAGCAGGCCCAGCCCTGCCCTGAGGGTGCCAGCTCCGTGGAGAGCCTGGAAGGGGGAGCAGGCCCAGCCCTGCCCTGAGGGTGCCAGCTCCGTGGAGAGCCTGGAAGGGGGAGCAGGCCCAGCCCTGCCCTGAGGGTGCCAGCTCCGTGGAGAGCCTGGAAGGGGGAGCAGGCCCAGCCCTGCCCTGAGGGTGCTGAGGAGCTGAGGGCCGGACACGGCCATTTGAACTCGGAGCTACTTAAGCGCCGTCACTCTCACAAAGTCAGCTCAGCTCCGCAGAAACTTTAGGCTCCAAGCCACATTCTGGCACATGGCAGAGGATGGTGAGGGCCAGCTGCTCCCCGAAGGGTGCAGAGCAGCAGTATCCGTGCCTGGCCAGAGATACAGCTGTGGCTGAGCTGCAGAAAGGCACAGCTCCGGAAGAGCTCCAGGCAGGAAGGAGGACGCCAGGCCGAGCTCCAAGGGCAGAAGGTGAGGACATCCCAGGTGAGGCTCCTCGGGACAATCAAAGGCTGTCAGGCCCTTAGTGGAGAACCACCACTCATCTCACAGAGCATCAGCTGTGCTGGTTCCCTTTGACGTCCAGAAAAAAGGTATGAGGTGTTTCTAAAATCCCTTGTTCTCACTGCTGCCAGACCAGCTCAGAGGTTCATTTCTGACAAAAACATCTATAGCAGACCATGAACCATATTTTCAGTTTGTTTAAGAGTTCACTGCCCATTTTTGCAGTATATATATTATAAACTGAACAAACTCCAAACTGAGTAGCAGCTGTCTTTTGTGTGCGTCTAAAGTGACGTTTTAAGCCAGTTCTTACTTAATTTGAAGGGATTCTCTTTTTCTCTAAATCCCTCTGAGAGCTACAAGCTTCCTGCCTTTGAGACATGTGAACGTAGGGGTGGGCACAGAGTTGTGTGCCCCAACACCACAGTTCCTCACCTTCCCCAGCCCCAGGAGCGTGGGCAGCACCTTCAGGCACTTGCTTGGCTCCCAATGGGAATTGCAGCCGGCCCAGCCCCAGCACCCACTAATTGCCTATGAAGAAAGTAGGTTGCGAATGAAAGTGTGACAGGCACCGTCACACAGGGTGATGAGAAGGAACTGTGGCAGTAGAGAAAGCACAAGGATATAAATGTGGATAATTGGAATGATTTAATTTGCTAATGTTGCATAAGAGGCGTAATTAGTTCAGTAACAGTGAGAGCAGCAGAGGAATCAGACTAGTAATCACAAATAATTACGTGCCAATTACACATAGTAAGGGGGTTTTGTTGTTATTGAATGGTCAGAATTTGGGAACTAGACCAAATAACAGACCTCACAATCTCTGTTTCAGTCACTTTTTCTTTCCTAAAGCAGCAAAGCGTCTCTACCTTTTCTGTGGTAAAAAAAGAAAAAAACAAAACCCAAGAAAACCCAAGATGTGATATGCATCCAAATTGGACATTATTCTTATCAGGAAAGATAAACTTCTAGCATCTTTCCAAAGCTCCCTTTCTGTAGCCAAAATCTTTGTCTTGTCCACACTGTCAATACCATCTGCCAGCAGCCTCCTCAGCTCATAAGCCATCTGCCAGCCATTGACCTAGAGCTTTACGTGCTCTCACTGCCATGCTTGCCTAAGCTTCTGCATTTCCACATCTCTCACTAGCCTCCTACCCTGCTCTCACACATCCTCCCAGAAGAACTGATCCAGACAAATATTACTAAGCCAACAAGAATGGAAGGAGTTGAATACTGGTTGTCTTTCCAGTGAAAAATGTCCCCTTTTTATTTTTTTTTTTCTGGTTGGTTCCTAGGTAAAATAATACAGGGCCTTTGAGTTGTTCTGCAATAAAAAAACCCAAAACAGTAGTGGAATGATTCACTATTCATTATAATTAGTTTATTTAAATAGAGTATTTCTTCTTAATTAAAAACCTAAAATAAAAATTAAGAAAATGGAGATCTATATTTTATTATCGGTGACACTAGTCACATATTTATTCTCATATCTGACAGTCTTTAGCTGAGGGAAACTATAACTGCTTTGAGTTCTACATTGGACACTTTAGTTTGCTGCCATTAGATAGAGTTATAACAAACTAAGAAAATACTGTATATAACGATGAACAATGCTGCCACTACCACTGGAGTTTGAAATTCATGTTTGCATGTAAAGTTTTGTTCAAATCTGAAATTATGTACTTAGAAATATGAAAACAGCTTTTGTGTCTTTCAAGTGTGCACAGAAGGGAAGGATATCCCTGACAGCCTCCTCTTAGATTCCCACAAGTTCATAAAAGCACAGAATGAGATTCCTTATATTGTGCCCAGATGAAAAAAGGACCATCTTTCAGTTGCAGATAACACACTACTACTATGAAAGTCAGCATGTGAAAATTCAGATCATGATTGTTTTTCCTAATGTAAGAAAGTATCAAGTACCCCTTTCCTCAGGAATCTCTTAGAGTGTAGCAGAAAACATCACCATTCCCACAGAAACCAGTTCACTGGGTCAATGTGGGCACAGCTCTTCTAATACTAGTTTTCCTTGCCAGAGGTTCCTTGAAACTACTTTTAAAACAAGGTTTTAATATTTAAGTGTGTGTGTTGCTCTTACTCTTTACTGAGAGAACATTTCAGGCAGCATTTAGTTTCTCTCCAGCACTGTGAGCACATCAACTCTTGAAGGTTTTGAACAAAGATGTTACAGTAATTTTTCTTGTAAATAGGAACAAGCATAAGAACAACATGACACAACTGAATAAAGCCTTTTTTTGCAGAAGAAATATTAAAAAGCAATTTTGTCCCCAGTTACTAGCCTGCACAAATTTATTATCTATTCACAAATGCATGCTGCTGATGTAACCTCATAGGGGTTCACGTCCCTGAATCTTCAGTAAAATTAATTGGGCCAGTATAATATATGATCTAGTTCTTTTGTTCATTTACCTCATTTGTGTAACTTTCTGAGGATATGTTTGTTACATGTTTCCTGGTAGAATTGCACTGATGAAGCTGCTTTGTTACCATGGGATAGGGGCAGAGGAATATTGCTTCTTCTCAAACCAGGTGGCAAAGTAGGGGCACAGCCTGTGCTGTGCTGCAGCTTCTCCCCTGTCCTGAAAACTCTCAAAACAGTTAAGTGCCTTCTGGGCTGTGCACCCAAGAGTTGCAGAGGTGCTGCAGGGCTGGGCAGAGGCATCTCACAGGGAACAGAAGCTTTTCTGCCCCTTCCACATCTTCCTACACATTCCCACATTGCAGGGGCACCACGAGGTCTTTCCTGCATTGGGGGAGCCTGAGGATTATCTCCTTTCTCTTGCAAAAGATGCCTCATCTGAGAAATTTCAGATAGATATGAATGAGTAATACATTTAAGGAACATGATGTAAGGCTGTGGGGGAAATACACAACTCTAAGTGTCCCAAACCCATTTGCCAGCCTCCTGGTGCCATGTCACAGTGCACTCAGGGCACCAGAGGCACAATCCCTCTGTGTGTACCCAGCACAAGGAGCCATCTTCTCTGCACCTCTTTCTTCTCTCTACAAAGACACATCCATGCAGCATGTCAAAAAAAAAAAAATCTCAAACCATTTCTTCACCAACCTTCCCCTCCCCTCAGAGCTGCACAAGATCCCTCTGGGCTGCCTCATCCACAGCTATACTGCATCACTTAACTGCTGCCTTAGCTCAAGGTTCACTTCCCACATTTTATTAAGTAAAACAAGGAATCAGTTTCACTGGGGCTTTATTTGAGCTTTATTGGAACTTATATTGCAAGTTTCCTGGAATACACTTGCTTTAAAAAATGGTTCTGATTTCTACCCCACATTCCCTTTTCAGATGTAAAAATGTTCCTTGTTGAATTTTTTCCCATTATTTCCTCTGGGGAGGTGCTGACATGACAGCTTGGTAGGCTTTATGCCATTCTGTTTGCAAAGCTGTTGTGATGCTTGTAATTTTTTTCTTGCGTATTTTCCTTTAGAAAAAAGGAAAAGGCTTGCTTTTTCTCCCTCTGATTGATACAAGGAAATACCTATCTACAAGAATTCCCCAGGAGAACCAAGAAAGCAGAGTTAGAGGGGCAGAAACCTCACTTGGAATATTGAAGAGAAACAGAAAGTCCCTTGGCCCTTCCCTGCTCTGCAGCAGGAACTCTGTTTCAGTTGGTTCATGGGCTGTTTCAGCCACTGGGAAGTGCACAAATGAATCACAACCCTGAATTCATCAGATTTTTATCCCACACCTCTCTCCTTTGTCCTGTGGCAAGTCACAAACATCTCCTAGGTCTGCAAAGAAGCTTGTGATCCTTCTGCAGAGAGTATGTTACTTATATTTCCCTAAGGATCACAGCTATGGCCCTTATTTTGCTCTGGGGTGCATGAAATGCTTCAGGCATTCGACCCCAAGTCAGCTCAGATAATGGAACTCAGATATTGAAAAGGAATGGAAAACCCAAATTATGCAAATCCACTGCACTGAGTAATTCACAACTCCCGTTTCCTAGCCCCGTTGGCAGTTGCAGATTTCCTGTGTGGAGGTGAGGAGGAACAGATTTAATTAGAGGAGGCTGCCATGCTGAAGTGTCTGTGTTTGTCGAAGGCAGGCAGCGATCGATGCACGAGGAGCTGCAGGGCGACCCACCACATCTCATGGGCCTCAGTTTCCTGCCTGTTGTTTCCCTGCTGATGTTTTACTGAATGAGTCAGTGTCAGCCTGGTTTATCTGCTGCTAAGGGAGTTATACAACAAAAATACTGACATATTTGATCGTTCCACAGATAGAACCAAAACAAGTGCCACGTTGGTTCTATCATACCATTTAATAACCAGGTTTGGGTGCCCCAGAAATTTGTTTTCATCATGAAAACTACTTGAAAGGCTCTCCTTGTCCTGTTATAAAATACCAGCATATTCAAATCTTCTCCATATCTTCTGTTAATATGGACAATTTCTTTACTACTTCGTTGTAAAAAGATTAGGGAAAATCATCTGTAAAGCATGTCAGAGCCTTTCTTTCCATCTGCTCAATAGAGATGCCTTGATGCCCCTTGTAGCCCACTGCCTGTCTGCACAGCAGCTCCCCTGGGGGCAACTATTCCTTCTGTGAACAAACCCAAAGAGTGAACCTCCAGCAGGTCAGTGCTCTGCAGGTTCCAGGGGAAGAATCTGCCTGGGAACTTTCCTTTACCCACCATAACTTCCTTTGTATATTCAACATACAGCTCAGGATTCAATGTACCTATAGAGAAGGGAATCTGCACCTTAATGAATTAAAGACTTTTAGGGCTTTTTAATAGGCTATTAAAGCTTGCAATTTGACACACAAAAACCTACGGGTTATTAAAGTCTACATTAGTTTTGCAAAAAGTGCTAGTCATGCAGGCAAAAAGGTTTTTTCAAAGTGTATTACAACAGCCATTTCTGCCCACTGTAACCTGTGGGTCAATGTATCAGCTCTTCACTCACATTTCCAAAATTGCTTTGGAGGCCTTCTTTCACCGGGTGTTTGAACATGATAAAATACAGTGCCTTTGTGCCAAACTCCCCACTATTTCCAAAAAGGTCCAAAAATACTCCTCAAAACACTTCAGAGCACAAGGGTAACTAAAATAAGATACAGACCTGGTGTAATCTGAAGGGGTTGCCGGTTAGTGTCAGAGAAACAGTGTCACTTCAGCTTCCCCTGCTTTGTGAGAGCTTTTGCTTTTGCAAAGGACTTTTGTAAGGACTGCAGCCCCAATGAAGCTCTGGCTTTGGCCAGCAAAGGGGCACACACACTGAATTCCAACAGAAGCCTTTAGCTCCACTGTTTCTCCCTGAAGAAGTAGAAGCCTCCCTCCAACATTCCCTTAGCTAACATCTACCTGAAGCTTTAGAATAAAAAGACAGACATATCAGGTTTTAGAGTGACAAATGTCATTCATTTCTCTCCCATGCCACAAAGGAAATGTTTAGAGAGCACTTGAGCTTAGAGAAAAAAGATGCAATTAGAACATCTAGTGTTAAACCCTAGGAAAGAGCTCCCCAGGAAATTTGATGCAAGCCACATGATACAGAAGTGTGAGCAAGTGAGGGGAATGCCTTTCTTTTTGTCAGAATGCAATCAAAATTTAAAAAGTGGGAAATAGCAAAACTATTTCTGGTTCTGTCTACTTAGGACCAGAAGCAGCAGGAAGCTGAGTGACACAGGGGAGGTGGCACTCAGGGACAGACCCCACCAGCCCAGTCACAGCCCTGGCAAGGGATACACAGACTCTCGAGTTAGGTGTTGGCACAGGCAGCCTGGCTTTGTCAAGAACACAGAGGAAAATCACTGAGAGAAAAGAACACTAACTTGAGACCAGATTTAAAGATTTGATTCAAGTGAGAACAGTTTCCCTCTTCAGAAAAAAAGAGACAAAAGAAATGCCCTTCTGTAATCATACTCTTTTTGCTTGAGAAATCTTTTTTTTTTTTCCCTGAGAAACAAGTCTATGTGGTAACTGTCTAAACAAAGAAGTTGGAACTAAGCAAATAATGTGATGAAATTGGCTCCCTGTGAAAAAAAATAACCAGTGTCTTTATTTTAAAAACAAATTTGATACTATTTTTATGGAATAAAAAGCTAGAAAATTAATTAGGAAGCATAAATAAGAGAATTTCCCTGCTCAATAAATTTACATTGATTTACAGCTCTCAGTAAATCATAGGTTTTGCTTTCATGACACAATAGCTGCTTGGTGCTTTTGGTGCAACTCCTCATGGAAATACAACAGTTGGTTCCCACATGTACATCTATATGAATCTAAAATTCTCTTTCTGTAAATATTCTTCCTAGTAAAATTGGCTCCCCAGCTTGCTCACATAAAGATGAGCTGTGAGAGAATTGTAATTTCAATATCTGAATTGGGATCTACAATACATAAAAAGGGCAAAGCAGATTTATTATATTCACTGTGAATAAAGTCATTTGAGGGAATAACAGCTTTATGTTTATTCAAACATAACTGAACCCATTATTCTTTAAATGTCAACAAAATCATAGGAATAGTTCTCTGCTCTGTGGGGTAAAATGCTCAGAAGTTTTCATTTTAGCTAAATGACTAAATGACATTCTGACTAAAAGCAAGGGTGATGAATGCTATAAAACACCTGCTAGGGCCACAGTCAGCATGACAAAGCTGGACTGAGCATGGAGAGATTTTATCACACTTAAAATTTAACAAATATTCTGTCAAGGTCTCTACATGCCCAAAATTGATTTGTTAAAACCAATTTCTTGTATCTTTCTACCCTACTCCACTTTTCCTCCACTGTCTCAGACAAGCTCCTGTAATTGCAATTCTATCCAAAGCCAAATCCTACCCTTGCAAGGCTAAACTAAAAAGCAGACTAAACAGAACTCACCTCCAGCTCTTTGCCTGAGCTTCCTGTGTTCCTTCCACCTTCCTGCTTAGGTCTCGCTTTTAGTATATGAAGAGTATCCTCTTCTCTGGGCCTCAAACTGGGAGTCTTTCCTGGACCTTTGAAACTTTTCTGTTTTACTCTTTCCCTGGCACTGTCACTAGATAGCTTCCATACACATGTGACTTTTCCCTGGAAAGTAATATGGAGCAATTCCTACCACGATCCTCCTTTTCCATCCTTATCTTTCATCTGTACAATGATCTTTTGTCCTACAAGGCAAAAAGAAATTGTGGGAGTGATGAAGGTCTTAATCTGCATCCCACTTAATGCTCCTCTAACTCCTCTCTAAGAAGTTGTTTGGCAAAAGACAAAAAGTAACCTCTTGAGTAGCTTTCAAAAATACAGAAAAAAAATATTTTCCCTGAGGAGTAGTAAGTGAGGAAGCTTCTGGAAGTCAGTGCATCCACAAAGGGCAGTAAGTGAAGAAGGCTTTGTAGGAACAACAAACAGCTAAAAATCAAAGAGCATTTGAAAAGAAAAGAATTTTGATATGTTTGTTGCCCAAGTCTCCACCCATCTCAAAATCTTTAATCATTAATATAATGAAAATCTCTGCTGTTTCAAGGAACTGACTACTCCAGTTGGCCAAAAGGGAGAAGTCTATATGAGCAGACAGTAAAAACTGTAGGTGGCCTATGAAAGACAGATTACCAAGAATTTATTATATGATAATTTTTTTCTCTAAGTCACAGAAATGAATCTACATTTTTAGATTGAGCACTCATGTATGTCTTATGCTCAGAATATGTCAGGTTGAAACACCCAAAACATATAAATTAAAAGCCATAAAGTGACATCGCTGATTTAAGAACCTGAGGGCCAAGACTGTGCTATCATAAAAAAAACCCTACTACTGTTTGCTATCTTGAAATGTGAAATTGAGATAGACAGATAGATAANAGAGATATATATATATATATATATATATATATATATACATATATATATATATATATATATATATGTGTAGTTATTTAACTTTCCTTGAATCAGCTGTAATAAACAACTGGAGAAATATACAAGGGATTTGAGAATGTGAATGAAATAGAAAAAAAAGAGAATATTATAAAGCCTGAGTAAAGGAAAAAATTTAAAAAATAGGATGACTGTGGTCATTGGATCTCAACCATTAGCCAGCACTCTACTCAGTCTGTTAAGATCATGCAGGGACCTGTAGGGGATTGTTGTTTTTATTTATCAGTGGTCAGACTCGCAACAATTTCAATGGGAGGATTTTTCTCTTGGCAGTAGAAGTTTTATTTCTCTCATTAGCCTGCTAGTGCAAAAAAAGTCCAATCAATATGAATATACAGATACATTCAAAACAGATGCTCTCAAGGCTCTCTATTAATCAAAAAATTCACTGCTACTTTTAAAAGATTCATCATTGTTTTCAGAGCTGAACAAATAATTCATGAGTAACTTACTCACTAAATTCAGCCTACTTTGGTTCAAAGATTATCAATGTGGAGATCATGATTTCCTCAAATGTATTCATGTTTGAAGGCGATGAATATGTTAGCACATAGTTTGCTCTGTGGATCCTGATAATCCAACTGTAAACTGTATTCTTTGCTGTGATTTGTCAAAATAATCAGATGGCTCTTGGTGTTTGATCAGTGAGTGTGAAGGTACTGCCAAACAATCGAGATCGTTCCCATGTTTGTGTCCATAGCGCTGTAACACTCAATCTGAGAACTCGGAAGCTGGAACATGAAAAGTAAAAATGGCATCAAAATGGAAAACAAATTTATTTTAAAAGAGTTACACTTTACAGAGAAGCAAAGTGTATGGCTCAGAAAGAAAAATTACATGCAAATTTCAGACACCTTTTTTGCTCTCCAAATTTACTCTAGATAGGTATTGAAGACACTCAGATAGACATTGAATGTAGTGGTGTTTTACTCTACTACAACTGCAACACTACTTATCTTCAAATTAGAAAGCTGAGAATTGCAAAAGGAGCCTCCAGTTGTGTCTGTGGCTATGCAAACCTTCAGCTTAATTATGCTGCATTTCTACAACAAACTTTAATACCTTCTCCAGGTCTAGTCTTTTATCAGTTTAATCAAACACATTCTAATTCAGGTGATATAGCTCCTGTGAAGAAGCTATGATCCAGAGACCAAAGAGCAAAGAACTGTTTTTATAGCTCTGAAAGAACAGCTATAGTGATATCAGTGTAAAATCCCTAACAAAAACTATAGTCACAGAATACAGTCCCTTTTATTATACACTTCCAAGTCTTTAAATAGAAAAAAGAACAGATGCCAAAGCAGAGCCATATGTTTTAAATGTAGCTGTATACAAGCATGATTTTATTTTTTCTGACAGAAAATCTATAACTTGAGTGGGAACTTACTGAGTGGAATCCTCAATGCCATATTTCTGGCTAAAGAAATAAACTCCCTATAGAATATGTCAAAGTCTGAACTGAGAGATTGAGACATTTTGATAACAACTCAATACTTGTCTCAAAACATCCGATTGCTTTGAAGTAATTGGTGGGAGGAGACAAACTGTTAATACTGGATTTTTTTGGCAGAGTTTGTGTCTTACACTACAAACAACCACTAGCTCGCTCCCCTTGAAGTTGTTGGCAGGTACCATGCATTTAAATCAATGGTAGGAGTCCAAACTAGCCCACTACTGCAACAGCCCAAAAAGCCTCTCTCTACTTAAAAAAAAGCCATCTTTTCTGAATGGAGATGATGGGAAAGAAAATGGCTAATCAGATCTCAAATGTTCCAGCAAGTTCCTATGTTGGCTGCAAAAAATAAATTTTCTGTAAATTCTTATGTCACTAGATCAACTTCAAAGGTGTAATGAACACACTGATGCATTACAGTCAATGAACCTCCCTGATGCACCTCTGAATGTAAATCTGGGTTTTATAACCCTTTTTAGCTCTGGATCCCTGATCTAGAGCTAGGAGTCTCTTAGGAGCTGGGACATTGCAGGAAATTTCTGGTTGTATGTGAGAAATAGCCACAAATTAAACACAGAAAAATTCATTCAGAAAATATTTTCAGAAGATTAAGGGTATGGACGCACAAATAGGAAGGTAAAGCCTGATGCATAAACTGGGAGCAAATAACACTGCACCAGCTGTGTTTATTTGCAAGAAATGAGCAGGCTGTATATTGAAAAGTCCATCTGACAGATTAACAAATTCAGCATGGATTTGTCCAGAGTTAAATCTGTCACTGGTCTGATGGTGCTAAATTGCTTTTAGGAGTTCACAGCTTTTTGAAACTGGGACACTTGACATGGAAAAGTGAACATGTTAACCTGAAGTAAGGGTTTAGAACAAATTGTTTTTGTGAAGTGTCATTTATACAAAGATCTGATTAAAAAA
>VZRH01002255.1:1566815-1636944 GCA_013397555.1 Urocynchramus pylzowi
AAAAGAAGAAGAAATAAAGCCCTGAGTAAGAAGAACACAACAGAAGAAAACTCCCCATATGATTCAATAACGCTTCCAGTGTAATGCTGGGTTACAGACAACCTGCATAAACTGGGACCTTGCTAAAACCTATCAACATTCATATTATTGAAAACTAATTAAATATAATTTTTTTTAAAAAAAGGAGAGTTTTTCCTACTGACTTGCTAAAAGATATCTGTGATAGTAGTTGTTTTAGAACTGTCAGCTCCATCAACTTCTCAACACACTGCACCTGATCTCAAATACTTGGGCAACACAACAGGCTGCAAGTCAGAATTATTGCCAAGGATGCAATCCGAGGAATTATGAAACATGCAGGAGTTTAGAGCTCACAGACAGCACAAATTTATGGCATAACATATGAGAGAGGTAAGCAGAGATTATTGAAGCAGGAAGGTGAGCTGTTTATTTAAAGAAAGCAAATTGTTTTGCTGTTGGCCATTCTTAAACTGTTCATATTAATGTAATGACTAGAGTGCCTCTGACCTGGAAGAACAAGGGAAATTCTCTGTCAACATGAGCAATTACCTAAGCATACAGACAATAACAAGCGATACACACACGCAGTTGAAGATAGAAATCAGGTTTTATAAGCCTTGTAAAAACTGACAGCAACAATCAGAGGTTACTAAATAGGGAAAACTCTATCAGGGACCATCCAGGAGCTGCTCTCTGCCATTCTGCAGTGCTCAGCAGGACACCTTGTCTTCCGGTGATTTCAAAACACTGGTGGTAATTCCTTCTTTCTGGGCTGGTAGACTTTATCAGCAAAAGGGTACCTACAGACATGGCACTGGGCATGGCAGCCACAACATTTCACATTACGAGCCAGAAATAAAAACATGAAATTAAGTTGTTCAGATTTGAGACTTGTATTAACATGGCTGGAGAAATGAGCATTCCCTATCTAGCTGGGACAGACCTGTCTGAGATCACTGTAATGAATCAGCTCCCTGAAAGCCTCCTGAAAGCTTTTCACTAGAACAAGAAGGGCATTTTGGAAAGGGAAATATTGAAATTGCTGCTTATTCAGATCCAGAACACAGGTAAAATCAAGCAGATATCCAGCAGGCTATTGCACTGAGAATTTTTTTATTTCAACTTTTGTGCTTTCTCTGCTTCAACGTAGGTTTTAAGTGCTCGTGACAAAGGTACAGTATCCAAGGCAGGGTGCCCTTTTCTTGAAATTGCACATTGGCTACAAAGATGAAAGTCATCCAGATCTTCACATGCTCTAAGTCTGCTGTATCACAGCAGCCCATCTCGCTGTGGTGTCAGGCCGTGCCCTCTTAAGAGGAATGTGATAAGGAGTGCTTTGGGAGGCAAAAGTTAGAGGAAGAGAGAGAATCAACCTTTTGTTTCACTCTTCTGTCCCTCTTACAAGCCCAGAACTGAGGACTCTGGGTGGCAGGAGGAAGTGCAGGGTCCTGTTACAAACCAGAGGCTGTCTGAAGCATCCCTCCCACACAGAAAATGCAGAGGCTTGGCTGTGGTCAGCCCTGTTGTACTGCAGTGCCCTTTCTTCCCTCTCCTGCTTCAGCACAGAGGCAGGGACACTCCCCTCCCTGTCCTCAGGGAGGTTTGTTCCATAACACAATTACACTGGAGCATGGCAAGTGTGACCCTAGAGCCTTTCATATGGGGATAGAATCAGAGAGTCATTAGGTTGGAAAAGTCCTTTGAGATCATGGAATCCAGCCATTAACCCAGCACTGCCAAGCCCACCACTAAACCATCTCCCTAAGTGTCCCATTTATACATCTTTTAAATGCCTCCAGGATGGGGACTCCACCACCTGCTCAGGCAACCTGAGCCAATGCTTGAGTGATAGCCAAACCAAAACCAGCACCTGAGGAAGCTGCTGCCCTCTGGGGCAGTGTCAATTCATCAGCAGCACCTACCTCAGCAGAATAGAGGATAGCACAAGGTGACAGACATGGGATAGGGACCCCACACCAGAATCCTGCATGCTTTGTTCCTGCTTCCTTTGCTGTGGACACACCCAGCCACAGCTGGGATAAAGCCTTTCCTCTAACAGCAGCCCCTCACCCAGCTGCCAATGTTGGAGAGACTGAGCAAGCAGGATGCCAGCAAGCTTCACAATTATGTTCCCTCTGTGAAAGACACCTGCTGCAATTCCTTTGTCATAGTGTGGCTCTGATGTGAAAAGGAAATTGGGTTTTATTACAAAATTGAACTTTATGAAAACACACCCTCCCCCTGCTATCAAATGCATTTCTACAAACAGAAAATCTAACTCTGCAGTAGGGTTTTTTTTTTCTTTTTCTGAATCTGAATAGTACAGAGGACACTGTGATATAAATGGAAACATTACAATCATGTAACAAAGCAGTGCTAGGCTGTATCACTCGATCACTATGATCTCCTTCACGAAAAGGAAAAGACTGACTGACTACAAAAGAAAATATTAAATAGCTGTAGTTTACCTACAAAGCCTTTAAAGCACAGATGGCCATTATCTAGGGGATATTGATGCAGAGAGATAACATGGGTCATGCTCTATTAAAAAAAGAATAAGACAAGGACCACATCTGATACTGTAGAGCAAGAAATAATTTGCTCTTTCAGGGGGTGACCAGACCAAGACTGTAGTTCGGCTCTCAGAGCCGATATCATTATTTAAAAGCTCCTGTACCCTCAGTGCAATGCACCCTTTGCTGCTTTATGCTAGACAAAGCAGCTGGGCATTCTTCTTATCACCTCAAGAGATAGTCTTTAATTTTTGTTCAGAAATTATTTTTAAGCAGTTTCAGGAAAGTGCTTGTTATGCCTCTATAAAGGTGTCTGCAAAGCCATCAAAGCGCGTGTGGCCTGCGCAGTGACGCACCTTCCCCACGGACACACAAAGCTTGGTGGGACAGGGCCAAGGTTACACCAGGCTCCCAGAGCTCAGATGCTCTTTGTAACGAGACCATTTGAAATTAAAAACATGAGCTGTAAAGCTCACAAAAGTAGATGTCTTCAAATCAAGGATGACATTATCTTTTCTCTTCTGTTTTCTATTTTTCCTTCTCTTTTATTCTTTCTTTTTAAATATTTTGCCACTGGTTCAGTTTTAGAAAGAGCTTCCAAGCCAAAGCAGGGCCAAGGAGGAAGCAAGCTCATGGAAGAGCAGAGTATGTGGCTGGCAGTACTTCTTGATCTGAACTCAACTTTGAGAGATTTTTGGTAAGTCTGTTGAAACAGTCTTTAGGAACCAATTTAATTTTCATCTAAGGTATCCTCTCTCTTTGCCAGAAAATGATGTTTTAAAGCAGGACCAGCTTCATCTGTACAGCTGTCAGTTTTCACATGAATCATAGAAAAATGCGTTACTTGAATCCCTATTTCAGAGATTTTTGCCATGTCTTGTGGAGTTGTTGGCAGTGTGGGTATTGAATGTCCTTATGCATCTTTGGAAGGGAAAGCAGAGGGTTTCCCTCCTTCCTTAAGAGCTTTATGTGAAAACTACCCAATTTTTCTTTTTCACCAATACTTTCAGGAAGTCATAAACCTGATGCACTAATGACCTATAGTACAAAAATATTTTTTCAATATTCGTGAGAGGGTTAAATTCTGTTCCCCCTTTTCGCCAAGCTTTGCCTTAAAGGGAATGAAGAGTTGATATTATTATGCCTTCCCCATAAAATTCTCATAAGTACCCTACATGCTGCAGTGCTATTTCAATCAAACACAAAAAAAGAGGGTATCCAATTCTGATTTTATTATAAGGCACACAGTATTTGAAATCTTTGATTCATAGGGCACTTAGTTCTCTTTCCTGTGTAAATTCTAGCCATTTTGTCCACAGAAAAAATAATGGGAGTACAATCCCAGGACACCCAACAGACACAAATATCAGGAAGCAAAGGAAAATAATCTGCAGCATATAAAAATCATGATGTTTCAAAGAACAATAACAAGTTACTTAATGCTGCTCCAGAAATAGTCATTTTGTAATTGCAAGGTCTACCACTAGGAATGCACAGCTAGGACTTAAACACCCATGCTAGTTTCCAAGAAGCATTTTAGAAAAAGTAGTTTCATCCCTATGCTACATAACCAGCTCCAATGAATACGTCTTCCTCCATGTGATGTCTGTTAAGTGCATCCCTTGGTGAGAGAACAACACACAATATGGACACCACAGCCAGGGAAACCATCCACAGTATCTAGTCAGCATCTGTGTACCACTGAAACTCCTCTCTTCATGTCTGCAACCTATCACAAGAGTGATTTGTGCTTGGGATTGTATTCCAAAGGGTCTGCTGCAGGAAAATGTCATTACATGTTTGTGGTGCACTTACTATGGCCAGACCACTGAGACTTCCCAAGGGAATCAGCTGGCTTCTGCTCCTTACAAGCACCATTTGCATGGTAAAGACCCTGTATTAATCACCCACAATATAACTGCATAACCCAAATTAACCCTAAAAATAACTTCCCATATAGAGATGTGAAATACGTAGTTCATGTGTGTTTTCATTTCACAAGAGCCTTGTTACACCAATTACTCTTGTTGGTTTGGCAAAAGTTAGATTTGCTGAGTGCCAAATTCTGCACACAGATGTATGTGCCTGGCTACTGCTGAAATAAAAATCAGAGGCTTTGACTTCCACTTTTCTTTTTATCCCTCTGGTCTGGAAGACAGTCTATCAATCATAGACAAATTGAATATGATGCACACCCACATGCACGCCCAAATGGCTTCATGCACACAAAAGAAAAGGGGGCCATTTGCATTTAGAAGTGCTTTTATGAGGTATGCATTTAGTAACTATGTTTACAGCTGGGGTCTGGGAGATGATTTCAGGAATGGCATCCAGAGAATTGAATACAGCACTGGCAGTCAAATAAATGATTGCAGCAGCCTGATCCTCATCCTGAAAGTGGGTGGCATTCCTTTTTTTTGGCAAGTATATGAGATCACTGGGACTGGATAGTGCTCTTCCCCTTTCTACCCCTCCTCCATGCTCTTTCCTCTCTTCCCATTTGGCCTCCTTTAACATATTCAAGGTTCTGGGCAAAATGGTGCAGAAAAGGAGTGAAAGACAAACAGGAGCCCACCCAAGTGAGCCTTCTTTTTGTATGTGTGGGGTTTTTTCCCCCATGCTGGAGCTAGTTAAAGAGAGAAACTGGTCAGTATTCAGCTGTGGGCTTTATCTAAACCTCCAACTTTGGGTGGCTTTTCACCCTTGTTTTCTGCCCTGATGCCCTCAGTTGGGCAAGTCTGGAAGTGATTTACAGCACATACACACGCTCTTCGGTGACACCTTCTCAAGGGTCGCAGATAAAAAGTACTAGTGTCAATTTTGTATGCCTGCAAGCCCATCTTCCTGAGAGAACTGCTGCCCCTAAACCCTGTGGATGTCCTGGGGTGCTTCTCAGCTCACACGGAGCTGTGGTGAGCTCTTAGAGCCGGGAGCACTTTGCTGACCAGAACGATAGTTAAAGCACAAGGCATCACACTTGAAATGGCAACAGCAGCTGCTGTTGAACAAATTTGTAAGAATTCAGTCTGTGACCAAAAATACCCACAGCTGCACTGTATTTCAGTACCTGAAAAGATCTGCCTTATGTATCACCTGGGAGTCTGACCCCACATGCCACGTTTTTCATGCCATCCCTATTAACTGGACCCAAAGTTTTGGAAGGTGAGGACAGCACAGGACTGCACATCCAGACATGAGCTCCTGCCCCAAAACATGGCTCCTCCTGTTTCATAAAGATGAGCCTGTCATTCTGTCTTTAATAGCCTGTGTGGCTGAGGGGGAGCACCTGCTTTGTAGGCCAAGTTATCAGGTTAAGTACAAATTTGAGAGAGTCTGAGATGTAATGATATAAAATTCTGCTCAGAACTGTAACTGAAATGCTCCCAGTCCACCTCTTCCCAGGATTATTAGGCAGTAAGAGGGTAAGCAGGAGACATAGAAAGTAGGTGTGCTGCTCCTCTTGTTTAATTTTACCCTTACATGAATAAAAAAAAGATTAATATTTTATAACCTTTGCTTTCATCATAAATAATTTTGTGACAGTTCAGCATTCCTGTAGATTATTTACAGCTTTTTGGTTGATGTGTGCTCCAAAAACATTTAAAAAAATAATGGTTTTTTGGATATTGCCACAGTAGCATTAGTAGACCTTTGAGGTTTCCTGTATTCATTTCAAGAACACTCCAGGCTGAGGGTCCACAAACTCTTCCTTTTCAGCTGTTCTTTAATAAAACACCAACACTCTTGCTCCAAAAATGCCAAATATAGTTGAGAGAACTCCTTGATAACATATTTTTGCAAAAAACTATTTATATTCATAGATTCCTGACAGTTTACTTCATTTTGATACAGTTTCTGCATTTGGCCTTCTGATTCTAATTTTTTTAAACCTTGTTTTTGGTTTCAGATTTGGAAAAGAAACTACAGGTCTAATCAGGGAAAAAGATATATAACTACATAAATGACTTACTCTGTGAGCACAATTACTTGTAAATAGCCATGAATCTTTCTTTAAAGGAAGACAAAACATAAAATAGTCTGCTTAACTGTAAATTTAAACCTATTTCACTTTCAGGCTTCACTGCTTCCAATATGAATCAGCCTATTATCTTTAAGTATGAAATTAGAAAAAAGATTTGCTGTTTGTGTTCACCCAAAGATTAACATTTCCTTGAGATTAACAGTGTGTTTCTTGACGATGAAAAGCACATAACGCCAAGAAACACAGTTTAATACTGCTTCTCAGGAGCAATTTTGTTTTTATAGCAAATGCAGCTTGAGATTAAGAATATGCTTTAAAACCAATGAGTGAAAAAGAGATACCAAACCAATGATGCTTTGTGGTGAAAGCAAAACAAATTACTACATGGCCCAAAAGTTAAAGACATAAAATCTGCAGTTTACAGTACATTTGCTTGCATCTTTTTGTGGTATGCAAAATAATGCATAAAAATTCAGGATTAAGCATATTTAAATGTCACTTGAATCAGAATTAGAATAAATGTTGGAATGTTAAAATAAGGCATCTGTTTGGAGTAGTCTCTGCTCTATAATTGCCTGGTCAATATATTTAAGTTTTCTGAGGAATATCTAGCCAGAGGAAAAGCAGAATACATCATTGTTCCTTCCTTCATATTGCCCAAGCCTTCAGTCTTTCCAGGAATAGTAAAAATATGAAAATACTAACAACATGTGATTTCTCTGCTAAGTTTGCTTTGGGCTAATTCTCATCACTGTAAGACACAAGGACAGAGCAGACTATTGCATTTATTTCCCAGAGATTTACATACAATATAAAAGCAAAATATTCTGTTTACTTTTTACTTATTCCCTCCAATTTGCTTGATTTTTCTTTCTTATTGGGCTCTCTCTGGTCTTTCCAGCCCCCAATGGGCCCTGCACTAACACATAAATACCAACTCAAATATAACACACAAATACTGACTCAAACATTACCCAGACACACCAACTCAAACATGTTACATATGAATACCAACTCAAATATATTACTGTGGGTAACAATGTGGGCTGCTAAGAGAAGCTGATCCCATAAAGAAGGCAGCTTTAGCTAAAAGTTAGAGAGTTTCCTCATCCATTGGCTGTGGAAGTGCCCTGTACCCCTGCATTCCTCTTCTGCTGAAGTCTGGAAAGGCTTCTAGCACAGCACTTGGCTCTGTTGGCCTCAAATCCTTTAGCAGCACTGAGGCCACAAAGATACCACGTAAGGCCACCATTATTTATTATTTCTGCTGACCTCCCTGAATCTGACCCACTTCTTGTCAGAGCCCAGATATTCTGCACTTGACTAATGGCGCTGGGCTGCAATCTTATCCACTAAATTCTGAGTGAGTTCTGACACCCTTGCCCACAGATGTTCTCTTGTCATATCAGGACCAAGGACCTGGGGAGCAGGGCAAGCAAGGAAGGAGGGGCCAAGTGCCATTATGTGGGCTTTGTGATCCTTCTAAGGAATCTCAGAGTGGCCAGGATGAAGTCATCTACACTGTGCACTGCATGCTGAATGAGAGATGGAAATACAAAGATAGTCTGGGAGTTGTGTGGGGTGGTATGTAAGATTTGGAAGTTTCACAGATTCATTTCCTGAAATTTTTGTAGTCAAGGCCTTTACCTAATAGTGACCTAAATCTTGATAGGGAGAGTTTTCAGACAGGAGGCAAAATTGGAAACCAGAGGAAACACAAGTTGTTTGTAGTTGAAAGTACAGTTCATAAAACTTGTACAATTTGATCAGTGTCTGCAATGCTGGATAAACCCCTAGTTCCTACTTAACATGTAGAATCCAAGGTCTATGCATAATTTTTGCATATCAAGCAGCCCATGGTGCTTGAAGTTGTATATATGTGCAGCAAAAATAATGGCTATCTGCCAAAGATTTTCTGAGCTGCATGAGCAGGTTCACACAGAGAACATCAGCCTGCCTGACACCATCCAGAAAACCCCAGGAAGGGTGTTTGTAGCTCCAGAGTCTAGCTGTGTTGCCACAAATATTCATCTGTTGTTTCTATGTTCTTTCTCTCTTCCTCTTTGTTATTGAAATTGCAAAGCAGACTTATACCCACTTCAGACAGTGGAACTCTGTCTGGAGATTCTTAGCAAGGTGTCTGGAAAAGGTGTACAAGTAAAACAGGATATGTTACACTTAGATTGAAATTCTAAGAAAGTTGTTCTTAAAAGATACAACTTCATAATTCTTCAGAGCAATTCTCAAATGCTTTAGATACAGCCACCTATGGACACCTCAGTGAAAACAAATCCTAAGCCTGCAGTCACAACAACTCCACTTTCCATTATTACTGAAGAATTAACTCCTTTAGCTGTATTATTTAGAGGCAAAAAAATGAAACCCAACCACAACAAATATCAGGAGAATGACTGCTTGACCTTTAACATCAATAAACTCCTAAGTAATGAGAGGCAATAAACAAGGAGCTCTAAGAGGTTTTATTTAGTGCTGTTTTCCAGAAGATAACTCTATTTTGACTTACTTTCTAGGTTTTGCAGTACTCTTCTTCACCTAACACCACTCTTGGCAGATAACCTAGCTTAAGTATTTAGAGAATAAGTTGGCATCAGAAAAATCTTGATGGTGCAGTTCAACATGAAAAGTTCACTGGGAGACATTACACAAACTGGCCCAAGGACCAAATGTCCTGTGAGCAATGGTGGAAACACCAGTCTCTTGGAAAAGACTCAATGTAGAAAGAAGAAGATGTGAAAGCAAGGGAGTTATCTTTTTGAGAGTATTGTATCAGTGGAAGGAATGACTAGGGAGCAAGAAAACAAGAGGCAGATCAGAGGAGATTACAGACAGATGTACCACATATGGTTTTAAACTCTGCTGAAGTAGATACCTGCACCCCTGGATTTCTAGGCAAATGACCAGTTCATTATTTCATTGCTGTATTTCATTGCCAGCCAGGCAGAGCAGCTGGAGAACATGTGCCTGAGCAGTACTTGTGGGCAACCACTGCAAAGCAAAGCAGTTTACACATACACACTCCTCCAGACACAGAAAGCAGATCCAAGAAATACACACTCCTCCAGAAACAGCAAGAAAACAAATACACATGGCACTGCTCAGAGATGGAGTACCTGACAGCAGCACTTTAAACTGAGTACTCTGGGAGATGAACATCAGGCTTCACAATACATCATGGTAAAGCAGGAAGCAGGGAGAGGATAGGAAAAAGAAACACAAACCTTCTCACAACAGGTCAAAGTTTTGATCTGAGTGACAATCTTAAGTGAGACTTCAAAAGTCAATGTAGTATGAGTGTAGTATGAGCAAACAGGAAAACTCCAGGTCCTAAGGGATGAACAGACTCTCTTTACCCTGGTCTTCTAAGCAAATGACCACTGAGCTAAATCTTCATACAGATGGCAAATGAAGGGAGCCTTTTCCTCCCCACTAGG
Source organism: Urocynchramus pylzowi (assembly GCA_013397555.1). Lineage (NCBI taxonomy): Eukaryota > Metazoa > Chordata > Aves > Passeriformes > Fringillidae > Urocynchramus > Urocynchramus pylzowi. The sequence goes on from VZRH01002255.1 coordinate 1,576,784, forward strand.
CAGACAACTTCAAAGGAGAAAATTAACCTTTCTCTACAACAGCAAATAAAGTACTAAATCTGTTGTAAAGACTGTTCTATTAATTAAGAATGTTGCAGATTAGTACAACGCAGAGAAGTGTATGTTCAAATACAAGAAAGACCATGCTTATTTCTGGATAAGGGACTACTAATCATTTAGTAATGATTAAAACTCAAGGAGAACCTAGAAAAAGGTGATCTGTGCCAGTACTTCTACAGATGCTAAATTATTTTTAGTAGTACTAAATTATTCGTAGAATGATAACTTTTCACTTCCCAGAAAATGCAGGATTTGTGAATCTTACAACTCAGAAGTTAGTTAGGATTTTTATTTGGAATCAAGTCTGGGACCAGTTTCCTACCTTGACTGCAGAGGGCAGGCCTCAGTAGCAGGTATGGTAAGGCTCTTGATCCTAATGTCCAGGTAACACAGGTAAAATACTTCCCTGTGAGACTGTGCCACTTCTTATAATGCTCCAGCGAAAAAGGGCCAAAAATTAAGAGAACATAATCTTCCTATGGAAGAGAAGTGATTAATCCCTAAATGAGAAACCTATTACAAGTAGATTGAGGAAGCTCCCCTACAGAACTGGAGCTTGAAAATAATTCTTTGAAAATACTGCAATCCTCACCAGCAGCACTTTTTCATGAAATGTCTGGAATTTATTTGGAAGTTTAATTTCAAGCAGAACCACAAGTGGATTTGGCAAGCCACTCACTGATGGTGTCACACATTGTTTCTACAGGGTTACTGCTCAGAAAATCTGAAATCTTAGTAACTGTTGGTATCTCTTCTGTCTTTTCAGACAAATCCTTTTAAAGCTGAAATTTATCTTACCCTTTGCTTCCCTTAATCCTGACAAATAGTGGTTTCATTTGCAGCAATACCCACATTCATAGGGAGGGAGACACTTCCTAATGCAGATCAGTGAGCAGAAGGCCTTATTGAGAGCCTCAGCATCTCTGTGTGAGATGGATGGGAACTCTCTGTAGTGAGCAAATGAGTGTTAAAAACAGACGTGTCACTAACCAGTTACTGTGACTTACAAGATGGAAAGAGATGTTTAAATGCTGTAAGTGATAAAATGTCAAAAAGGGAGGCAGAATGAATGGGCTAAAATGGAGGGCTCCTTTGAGTGATCCAGTCCCACAAAGTTCAGTCATGCTGTCCTGACAACACAAAATCCCTCCTAGTTTCTCCCATTGATCATATGCTTTCTATACTTGCCAACAGAAATATATATTTAGTAACTCCCTGAAAGATTTACATCCATTACATTGACACAGAATACAAATGAGGCATTTTAAGTGGCATTTTATGGTTATGTTGTAAAACAAATTGCCACATCTGTTTGAATTCCTGTTTTACCATACCCATCCTTCAATCCCCTTCAGCTTGTCTTTACTCTGAGGTCCTTCTCTTCCCCAAGCCTTTTTTATACCAACCAGAAGCTCATGTCTATTTTTCAACTTTCTTCTGTTGAATATGGCCACAGCAGCTCTGCCACTTGCCATACATTCCAATAAGTTGATATATTGTTCCTGTAACATAACAGAGGAACAGCACAGACAGTTTTTTCACATGATGTCAGATTAATCAATCATTTTTAAATACCAACAGGCATAAAGTACAAAAGTAGTTGAAATCCAGCGTATACAAAGTGCTTTCTTAGAATGTGTAATTCATCACACACCTTTGCCATGGTATAACTGATACTAATTTTGCCCTTGCACTTCAACAGTGGATCACTTCACATGCCTTGGTCTGTGCACATTGCTAAGATGTGTAGGCTGCTAAAATTCTACATCCCTCACCATTCAAAAAAGACAAAAAATAGCCAAGTTAGAAGCTGCTTATATTTCTGCTAAGATCACATAATAGTTAGAAATGGCACTAAGAGGCCTGGTAAACTTCTGAAACTAAACATCTGACAGAATTACTAGTACACTGAGCAGGCATTTTTAAAAATCAACTCCTCAGCAATTCCTTCTTTCTCTCCTCTGACTTCTTCATCCTTCCCATTCCTGCCCTTCTCTTTACTTTCCAAGCTCAGTTCTCCTGTCAGGCCTAGAATGCAACAGGGTGGAAAGAAGGCCTAAGCACCAGTCCAGCACAAACAGCAAATCAGGAGCAGTGTTTTCTGTCTTGCTAAAGGTATCTGCTGTCCACTGAGCACTGCTGGTTCCAGCTGCCCACTCCCATGACTAATGCTCCAAGCATTAATGCATAGACCCAACACCATAAACTAATCATCATCAACAACCCTCTCACTAGCACTATCCAGGGCATCAATGGATGCCACATTTACCATCAACTTCTCCACAGCCTGCCTAGAGAACCAATAAAAAAGGTCTAATATTTTGCTTTTCAGTACGTAAATGTCACCAATTCCATCTGACTCCTCTTCACCTACAATGTTGCATCCGGTCACAAACACTTTCCCCAGCCTGTGAGCACAGCTGGAGATCTCAAGCTGACTGAACAATATGCCTATCTCATTATGTCCCAAAGAAGAGGTTGTTAATGACTACTAATAATATGAGTGCTAATAATTCTAAATATCATCCACTTCAGTGACATTGATGCCGTCTTCCTCATCTGAACTGTGAACCTCTTTGTCTTTCACCACAACCTTAGTGAACATTAGCTTTCCATCAGATTGTGTCTGGGAAACTCCTGACACCCACACTAATTTCCTAGTGACCTTAGTCAACATAAGCAATCATGTATTATAAACTGAAGTATGTAAAAAAACCCAGCTGCCATTTAGAACACATAAACATGATTGTAATACATAAGCAGCCTCTCAAAAGGGTTAGTTTTTTGTTTCAGCAATCTTAAGAGTAGTTTTAACCCAGTAAAACAATTTTCCAGGGACATAGGTCACATTTTTGAGCAAGCCACTCACTACCACAGATGAATTCACTTCATGCAGAAAGGAACCCCAGGTGCTCATAGATGCAAGCACTGCTGTGTCTTCACCTCCTGCAAACACCTTTCAGCCCTTTCAGTGAAATCTGCCCGTGTCATTTATGTGAACATGAAGGACATCTAGTGGAGTCTTGCTTGCTCCCAGCAGAATGCACACTTTTAGCCTCTGCTCCCCGACTTCTTATCCTTGCTCCTGAAAACCAGCACACGCTTCTATTCTCTGAGGACAGGCAGGGAAGTGCAAAACGGCACAGATTTCTCTCTTGCTGCTGTCAGCAGGGACATGCAGTTCCTCTCTGGCCCGCTGCACTCCCTCTGCAGAGCACAGCCCTTTGTCAGGCTCCTGACCTGTGGTACCTCCTCTCCACTCACTCTCCCAGCACCAAGAAGCCTGGAACAGTCAATACCAGAACCTGCACAAGATTCTTAGTGAGAATATTGTGTATTTAACCTATTCTGAACTACCAGGGATTACAGCCAGCTAGACTTGCACTCTCTGGACTCATCTACACTGTAACACTTTAGGAGTGTAATTCATGGGCAAAACCCTCTTAATTTTATCCTAGCTCAACACCTTAGCACAGAGATTACAGAGGGCTTAAACTTTCCACAAAAAACAACAGAATACTTTTGTAGCTAGGGAATCAAACTCGTATAGATGGCTAGGCACAATTAAGTCTGCTGTGGAAAAAAACCCAAAGGCTTATTCAGATTGCCTTGTAAAAGCTTAAACATAAATATTTAATTCAGAATATTTTCTAAATTCACTTTCAAAACCCATCACTCACAGTATTTCAAAGGCTGAGGCACAGAGGTGTTTTATCTCTAAAAGAACAAGTAAACAAATGCAAGTTTCTCCCTGTTCATTTAGCTGAATATGTCAAAGCAAGAAGTTGCTAAAAAATTAGGAAATATGTAAATAACAACCATTCCAATAAGTGGGTATGTCTCATGATAGAGATATAAACTGAAAAGGAGGAAGGGCATTCTGTGTGTTGTTTCTACTGCAGTAGAAGCTGGGGTTTGTGCTGGAGTGAACATCCCCTTCCCACAGGGCATCTCTGGTTGCCTGACTGCTGCAGTGGGTGCCCTTCAGGGACTGGTGGGACACACTTGCCCTGCAGAACCTGTGTTTTCCAAAGGCTTCCCCACTCAGCCCCATCTTTCCCAGTCCCTAGACAGCAGACAGATCCATGGTCAAATTGTGAGTATTTTCCCTCTGTTATCTTCATTGAGGCCAGCCCTAGAGCAAGCCAAGGCAGCTGAGCCCAGTAAAACCAGACTCACTCAAAAGCATTAAGGAATTCCTTGTCTCAGAACCCAGCATTAACTGCAATGGGTATTAGGATTCATCTTCTCAATTCCTCTGTACATCCATGTAACAGCTTTGGATGGCCAACTCTGCTGGTCCTTCCTCTGCTGAGAGGACACAAGCTCACCCCCGTGGCCCCACGGGGCGAGCGCTCGCCATGTGCACAGCTCTGCACGCTGCGCCTGGCACCCAAGTGCTCCACAAAGGAGTGACTCACTTCATGCTGAGAAGAGACACAGTTTCCATTCTCAGCTACAAATATTTTTAGCTGCTCTAACAAACAGAACAACTTGTCAAGATGACCCAGGAAGTGTTTGAAGAAGAAAACACAATAGAATTTATGGTCAGAGACACACAATGAGGATGCCAAGACTCTAATGCAAGGAGCATCCTGTGCTGGAGCTGGGATGTGTGGATGTCTCCTGGCCCAGGCACTGGATAACCTCAAGTCCAACACTTACATGTACTCACTTACCCTTTCCAGAGGATATTTCATTCATCTTGTGCATGAAATTAGCATATTTATGATGTCTAGGAAAGACAGAAAGGGGATATCCAGAATTCACTACATCAATGATTGAAACACTACCAGCAACATACTAAATTTTTAACAGTTTTTTAAAGAAACTTTCTAGGTTTTTATATAATATTATATATAATATATATTATATATATATATAATATTATTTTTTCAGAGACCAAGATTTGTTATGTTCAATTTTCTCTCTTCCTCCCATGGGAGCAGGATTCAGTTCAAACAATTCCTCAGCAGAGCTGACCAATACCATTTTGGCTGTCCATCAGCTACTAATGCTGTCCTACTTTTCTGCCTTTCAAATTTGAGGGAAATCCACACTTGATTTTCTTAGTAAATGAAAAGGTCATCTATTTTACCTGAATGCCAACACAAGTGTTGCAAATTACTCTAAGGTGGGATTAGAAACCTTTTATGAATTAATTAATCATTGTGCACTGCATTGGTAGAAACCTTAAAATTACATAGTGAGTAATGGCTCCAGGAGTTACCAAACACTTCACAGAATTCTCCCAAAATGAAATTTTTCCTCAGCTTCCACAGCATCCTGACTAGGTCTGTGGCCTTTTTGTCACTGCCCTTACAGCTTAGCTTTCCACACCAATCTGGAACGAGTTCTGCTGCTCAGAGCAAACGTCCCCAAGCAGCACAAGCAGGATGTCACATGGCAGTTTGTGAGAAGCCATTCTGCTGTTTGCAGCCTAGGGCAAGCAGACTGAAAGGATTTATGGTTATTGTTTAAGTAATATTCAAGTAGATTTCCAGAAACACTAGAGGTGCAGTGACTGCAGACTGAGAAATGCTCCTGGGAATTTGCACCATGGTGTCTAAATTTTCAAAGCAAGCAGCAAAGTCTGAGTTCTTTGATTTCTCATTGTTCAGGTGGAGACAAATAGAGAAGCTGGAGTGAGGGGTTAAGGTGGATTCACATTTCTGAAAGTTGAACAGGCCTGTCTCAGCCTCAGAACTGAGAATCTGAGAATGCCAGGTTCACTGGAGATTTTGGGAATGCATATGGATGTGGGTACACAGATGTGGAGAATTGTGCTTCCAATAAGCAAACGACCTTGGATATAAACGCTGATCCAGAGTAACTATCAAATCCTACTTGGATAGTACATAAACACCATGAACTGCTCCTGTACCCACACATGTAGGAACTCTTTTGCCTTCTAAAGATGCCCTTTCCTTTGTGCTGTGCTTCCTCTAGACTTCAGTTTTGCTACTTCTCAACTAGAGAAGTCACTAATAGCAATAATAAAAGTCATGCAGAATACATTTAACAGCAAGGTACCATATCCTTGGATATGGAAATTATTGCTTTGTATTAATATTCATTGTTTACCAACTGTATAATAGGAAGGTTAAATGGTCTACTTGAATCGTTTTGTGAGGGTGCATTTACACTTACAATGTTTAATAAAACATTTGCCAATAGCTATCTGAATAATATATACACATTTCTAGATTAGCCCATGGGCCAGTCTGTAGAGCAATGTATCCTGTGTTATACAGGTGTGTTCAGTCACTGCTGTCCTGCCATTCTCTCTCACTCAGACACTCTCTCCAGCTTAACTACAGCAGAACTCAGTGGTCAGGATGCTCTGCAGGAGGAGTTACATTAGAAAAGTGAGTGGTTTAAAATTCACACCTTGTCTTATGTTAGTACAGCTTTCCAGGGCCCAGATCTATAATTCTGCTTCACAGAAATTTTACAGACATGTTTCTACATGCACTCATACACATTGTTCTGAATTTATACAGAGCAACCTGCATTGTTGTCACAGAGCTATGCTCTGGCTGGGAAAATTTAGGTTACTACATGTGAAAAAGAATCCTATTGTTTATTCAAAACCAAGGATCACATCTGTGCCAACTGGCAGTTAGGCAGAGCCATCTGTCATTTTGGGGTATCCTAATGGGATTTGGCATCAGAAGATGAGGTTCTATAACCAGGTAAAGATCAAGGGACAAGAATGCCCCGAGGCCTCAATTACCCACAACTTCACATTGTGGTGCCTTCAGAAATCTGTTCTGGGAACCATGTTAAGTGCAATTCATTGATGTTTATGGTTCACATTTGCTGTTTCTGCAAGCAGAATAGCTTGTAAAATTAGCAGCTGCAGAAAAAGGGGAAAGCTGAGACAAGGGGAGAAAAACATTTGAAATAGTGGAATTTTGATTTTATTTTTTGATACTTCTGACTTTGGCACAAATAAAATTTAACAACACTACTTTCAAAATACCCTTTATTTCCAGGTGATCATTCTGTATTTACACCATTAATAGGGTTTATTTTATACTCTATGTATAGTCTGCAGACAGAACTCTAGAGACCCCTGCTTCTGAAACCTTTTTATCTTTTTAAATCCTGAGTGCCCTCCATATTGGTAGACATTTTATGAGTTTGGAATTGGATACTTTGTGAAATCAAATAAATAAACAAACATATCACCACTGAGAATACACAATTCTGGTGAAAAAAGCTGGATAATTTCCCACCTATTATTCAACAATAATCCAAAATGGATTATTCCAATTAGAAATGTGATTCTGTAGACAAAGCACTGCACTGACACAGATAGTGATTTGTACAAATTAGAGCTACAAAGTATCTTTGCTGCCCAGAGAAAAGCAGAGTGATATTAGTAATGTATAATACTATTTGGAGACAGGACAATTTGTATAAACTTGTCTAGGTGTTATGAAAAAAGCTCTTTTATGAAAGAATCCACATTTTTGAGTCTACAGAAATAGAGATGCTATTAAAATTTTAAGAAAAAAACAATCCCCAAACCCCTGCAATGAGATGCCAAACCAAATATTCTTCCTAACAGGAGACATCAAGTCTTCAGGCCTAAAATGTTTCTAATATCCTATGGTTAACAATAATCTGTGAATCTGTTTCCACATAACTTTGCAACTGCCAGTCTAATGAAGACAACACTAGTAACGATGCCTTGAATTTTTTTCCGAGAACTGCTGAAGTTCCCAGTAGATGTAAAACCACTTGATGCTTGAGGACAGACTGCTTGGGTGTAACTCACAACTGAGAAACAAAGTCAGGACCCTTGGTTATTCACTTAATTTCCTCTGAGTTATTTCTGTAACAATTGTAGTGTGCATAAAGGAGGATTTACCCAGAAGTTTTCCACTCAGACCTTTGGTTAAATGCAGTGTCAAGAGGACAACAGCTAACAAGTTCATAACCTTCCCAGACATGATTGTTCCCTTGGCCACATGTTTGCTCCATGCTCAATCAGCTTTATGGGGCTGCCCTGCCATCTCTGGCTGCCGTGCTGGCTCTGCCCTCCACCAGCCAGGATTGCTGTTGTCTGGCCATCCCCTCTGCACCACTGTCAGCAAGTGCTTTCCCCCTGCTGCCCAGCCCAGAGCTCCCTGTGCCCAGCTGGTTCTGCAGGTAAGCGCTCAGCACTCCCTTTGCAGAGCGGTGCTCCCTGGGCCAGCAGCTGGCAGGTGCACGTGGAAGGAGGAGGGCTGGAATGTTCTAAGCATCCATGGCACAAACCTCACATCACCAGGCTGCCTCTTTGGTGCTTGTGATGGCTCTTCTCCCAAGCTAAGCAGCACAGGACACAAAGGTTGCCTGGAAACTGGACCAAACCGCAGGATGCTCAAGAGTATTGTTGCAGAGTGGCACCATCACAAGAAGGATGAGATTTCCATATTATGTTGAAATAGCCCAGCTTTTTTGGCATGTGACTGGAAGTTTCTGTGCATATTTTTACTAAGAAGTAATTTTTTAAAGGGATTCTCTTACTAAATTTTCAAGTAGCCAAAGGTCAAAAGTAGAAAAAAAGGTAATAAATTGGAAAAAGTCCAGGGAATAAAAACTCTGATTTTTAATACTCATTGTTAATTCCACATGGCTATATTAAAGAAAAAGAAAAAAGCATAACTGTTAGAGGAGCTTCTCTCTCTTCAAGAGCACACTGCAGGAAGTGCACATCAATAGATGCAAGTTAAATTTTTATATACAGCTGCTTGAGCAGCAGATCTCACCAACAGAAATAACGGCCCTGGCTCAGTTAGAGAGGTGTCCTGTGTGGGACCTGCTGCCTCTCAGCGTGGTGTGACCTGTGCCCTCCCCCTAGGGTGTGCTAGCACCCCCTGCAGCAGCAGAAAGGGGAAAGGATGTTCAGAATGGGCAAAGGATGTTCAGAATGGGATGCTGGGAGAACCCCGAGCTTATCTGCAGGACCCAAGCAGCCCGCAGTCACTACCAGAGAGAAAAGCAGGTTGTCAGCAAATACTATTTTCTGCCTTTGAACCTGGAAGAGAATGCAAGGGACTTGTGAATGTTGCAAAGAAAGAGGAGCATACACGTCCAGTGAAGCTTTTCTTCAGGATTTAAATACTCCTTTTTCAAACTTAAGAAAGCTGCATTGTTCATGAAATTTAATGTTCTAACTTGGTCCATTTTCAGAAGGTAAATCCTAAAAAGCTCAGTGTGGCATTTTTAAACAACTGCCTCCACAAATCTCCAGAATTTTGTGTTTCTAACCTTGCTTTTAAGTGCTTGCATGACTAATGAAGTGTGACATTGCTGAGATTTGCTAGCATTCTTTTCTGTAACATAAGTTCTAGCTGACAAAAATATGGCTAAATTTAGATACCTGCAGCAAACAAGAACCTTCAAAACAAAAGCAGGCTTAAGGATTAAAACTGGCTATGACATGTTTGTGCTCAACACAGGCAAGTTCACATAACCCCTTGTCTGCTGCCCCACGCGCAGTGGCGGGCTGGCTCGGAGGAGCAGTTTGCTGAGCACTGGCTGTAGAAGCATTACTTAGTCTGAAAGGCTGCTGTTCCAGCAGGTTGTGCCAGTGTGGCAGGTGGAGCCTGCTGTGCCTTTCAAATACAGACTCTTATTTTTTCTCAAATAAGTCCTTAAGTAGGGAAAAACAGACGGAAAAAGACCTGGTCTGTAGGTAACAAACTGGTGCTAAGGAACATTGCTTGAACAGCAGAGAAGTCTCATACCAGCATCTCAAAATTCTAAATGCATTCAGACACTACATTGCATTTTCCCAGTTTTCTACTGTCTATGTGTTCTTTAAATGGGTCGATTCCAGCAGAATCCTTCCTTGATTATCCTTATACATTTCCTCACACATCCCTGAAAGATTCAAACCACGGTTCAGTATTGGTCAATAGCAGTCAAAGTGAAGTCAATTGATGGCTTATCAGACAAATATAAAAGGTCTGCAATGGGAGTTACCTAGTTAAACCCCAGGGAAAAAAAAAAAAAAAGAAAAAAGAAAGAGATGTCTGAAATCCTGCAGCTGAGTTTCAAATGTCCAATTTCTCCTTTTATCTTATGTTTCTTTTTTTTTTTTTGCTTTGTGCCAGACAACTACCTTAGAAGTCACAAGGAAATGATATATAAACACAAATGCTTTCTAATACTTCTACTGGTAGAATTAACCACATTATTCAAATGTCAATTTACTGCAAAGATAAATTGTTTTAAATCAAAGTACCATTTCAAATCGAATTTTCAAGCCATTAACTTTACTAGGCTAGTCCTACTGGCATATTGAATGTCTACTAAGTATTCTCATAACAAGGTCACTTTTTCCAGCACAAACTTTGCATTAAAGCACCCTAAAAAAAACAGTCATGTCATGCAACAGCAGAAATTAAAAGAAGCAGTCTAAATAATCCAGCTGCTGTGAAAGAGATGCCTTTTTTTTCTTCACAGTAAAATTCAACCTGTATTTTCCAGGAAAAAAAGCCACCCAAAAGATGCTAGGACCTCTCTGTAGGAACAGTGAATGAAAACTTACATATTATCTTTCCTATTTATTTTCTTTGCAACTGTGTTCTTAGTCCCGGAGAGAACACTTCCTGCTCTAAGTACATATTTTGAATTCACTGTCAGATTTAAAAACAAACAAATGAAATACCCAAACAGAGCAGCGATTCCAGAAGCATTTGTAGCCTCTTGTCCTAGAAAAAGGCAGAGCTGCAGCTCTGTGGGAAATTCCTGGCAGGTCTGATGGCTTTGTGCTCTCTGTACTCCAAATCTATGCACACTCCAACCACCTAAATAACTTTACAGAAGTCATCACTTTGGGAAGTATTTTCCTAACAAAGCAAAGACTTTTCTTATAATCTCGTTTTTCTTCTGGCAGCTGTAGGACCTCTGACACTATTTCTGTGTTTAATCAAGAGATCTGTGGAGGTTTCAGAAATCAGCAATACTTCAGGAAGGTTAAAAGAAAATAAAAGCAAAAAAAAAGCAAGAAGCAAGGTTAGGGTTGGTCCCCACCACCCCATCTTCTTCCTCCTCCAGGGGAGTCAGGCCCATTCTGCCATCAATAGTCTCTCTGGAAGAAGCCATGTCACAATCACTGCTGCTGGTTTTGTCTGTCACCCACCCCGAGTTGCCCAGCTCTCAGTGGCTCCCGTTGGCTGTCCCTGGGTAAGTGGGACACAGCCCTGCTGCTGTTCCTGCCATCAGCAAACAGCTCCTCACAGCAGTGCAGACAAAGGCAGATGCTGCTTCCTTCCCTCTGTACTGGTGCAACGAGCCCTGACCCAAAGGGGATTAGCAGAGGCCTCATCAGGCTGGAGATGCCAAGTGGGAAGATGGCCCCAGGCCACACATGCTGCCATCCAGGCCCTGGCTGTTCTGATGGCCCAAGAGCTGAGATTAACTCCTCTCTGGCTCAGCTCCCCCTTAGTAGCACACAAAGCAGGACCCTACTGCATAATCAGACCTCTCAAAAGTATGGGCAGTGTCCTCAGCAGTTCCTGTGATACCCAGTGTCATCAGAGACTTATGGCACTGTCATGCCTGGAGCTTGAATACCAGTCATATTCATCCTATTGCCTCTAGGAAAAAAATGCCAGGGGTCAGGAAAGGGCAGTGAAAACGGGAGAACCACAGAGGAAGGTACGCTGTCCTCTAGTGCAGAGGAAGAGCAGAGATACACCAAAGAAAAGCAGGGCTAAAAATATCAAGGAGAGGGCAGAGGTGCTCACACGGTGCAGGCATACTGGGGCCACAGAAATGCATTTGCAGCTACTTCTAACCTGCACTGATAGAAAGACAGGTACTTGTGTGGGGAGAGTTGAAAAAGATGTTTTATTTCCCAGCTCTCTGTACTTCCCCCCCACCCCAGTGTTGTCCTTGGCAAAAATAAATTAAATCTTGAAACGAGGGACAGAGAACAGGGAAAAAGAATAAAAATGGGAGTGGGAAGAGGAAGAAAACCCAGTTTTTCACTGAGATTTTTAAAGTTTAGGGATATAGTTTTGAAAACAGAATATCATGCTTGCTTTGCTTTTAATTGAAAAGAACTCAGCCAGCCCAACTCTTAATTAGCTTCCAGATAAAGAGATTGTTACATTACTGACAAGCAGAAGGCAGAACAACATAGTGTTATCAAAACAAATAAAATCACTATAGGAGAGAATTAACTGTACAGCTCTATCCTCCATGGCTACAACAGAGCAGAAACACCTAAACCATCAACTCAAGAGGTGAGAACTACAACCTTCTTTTGTAGGGACTGAGAACAAAAGGCAAAGCTGTAGACTCAGTGTCAGGGTTTCAAGCCTGCAACACTAAAATTAGTTTTGGAGCAACTGGGAGTGCAACACTGACAAGTTAATTCACAAACTAACAACATTTTTTAAAAAATTATATTCATTTAAAAAACCCCCAACCAGCTCAACCCTTCTAGTACCATTAAACCTGATCAGTTTAGAGTATGCACCTTGCTAACATGGAAAGTAATTAACTGAATCCAACTCTCAGACACTGGGCTCTGTTTAAGAATGGATTAATTCATGATTTATTTAAGTCGATCTAAGATCAGATTACCTCTGAAAAATGTGGATCTGCACTCCCTCCATTCCCTGTGTTTCCTCAGTTGCTCCCTTGAATAGGCTGCTCAGTGAGATCTGAAGTGTTTGAAATCTTTCCTTTTACTTCATGGCTTAAATTGCACTCAGATCAACCTCTCACCAATATTAGGATAAGGAAGAGAGGTGAAAGAGGAAGACAGGAGGGCTAAAATCTTCCTTTTAGTGGCAAAAGAAATGCAGAGATCCTTAAACCAATGCTGAAAAGGCACCTCACTTTTGGATAGGTGTTTATTGCAGGAAATGTTATGTGGGGTGCAGATATTGGCCATATCCACAGCAAAGGTGGAAAGCACCCTTTGTTTGCTCCTTTGGGTGGTTACTAATTTGTAAAGTCAAAGTGTATTTCTAAGAACTTATTGACTTTTTTTGTACTTGTTAGCAGGTCCTTCACCCCGCCTCATATCTGTCTGATGATGTTTAAGGATACAAGACCTGCCCAGATGAACACAGGCGCTCCTGGGATGTTCCCTCTGTCCATCTTTGGAGGGTCAGTGGGCTGGGGATGTTCCTGGGGAGGCTGCTCTCAAGGAGTCAGGATTTCCCTGCCCGCTTGTCCCAGTGAGTGAGGAAGGGTTACGAACTCCTCTCTCTGCAATCTGAATATAGTAGCAAAATGCTCATTCTAACTGGAAAAGAAGATGCTTTTCATCTTTTATCTTTCATTTTCATTGATGGCATTCATGCCATAGTTCAGAAGACCAGCTTGTTCTTGGCTGAGACATAGTGCTTTTAATTTATAAATTATGTCTTCTTAGAAAAAGAAAAAAACCACCGCATTCTGCCAGTCATATTGTCCTTGTTTTTTAATTACCACCACCAAAGAGAAAAGGCTTTAATGCCTAGAAGAAATGTGCACATATTTTCTACCACAAAGAAATTCATCAATGTTTAGCACAAGGCATATAATTAATAGTTGTACTTTAAAATCCCAGCTAGGCTTATTGTAGTTGTTTGCCAAGAAATACATACACTAGCACTGCCATAAAGAATGCAGTTTTCCTTTTGTTTCTGGTTTTCAGTAGGTAGCAGGACCGTGAATACAAACCAATGTGGAGATGGCACAGCATGACCAGAACAATTGGCTGTAGCAGCCCCTTCCTCTACAAAGATTCACTCCACACAACAGTTACAGGTGAAAAAATGAAAGAAACAATTGTCTCAAGGCAGCCCACCCACTCCCCTGAACAACTGCCTGCTGCTCTCTGCTTTCTGCTCTTTATTCCCCACCTCGCCCTGCTTTCTTTTCAATTAGAACATAAGGATACTTTACAACTGCACTGAACAAACCCTTTCTTAGGTGCTGCTCCCAGATCTGACCCTTTGTTTTCTAAGAGCTGATCACTGTCCTGGCAAATGGCTGTGGGATATAATTTGCTCACTAAGTGCTCACTGGCAGAGAAACAAGGCTGATAAACCGAAAGATGCTGTGCATGCATGGCTTAAATGAAGGGCACCAAGACACAAGGCATAGAGGGTTTAGCTGACATTAAAGTCTCCTGCTGTGTCAGCCTCCCCTTTCTCCACCCTAGATCTCTGCCCTATTGTAAAAGCAGCTGAAGGCTCTTATGCTTACTCCAGTCAAAGTGTTCCAGTTGCACAAATGTTTCCTTCATAGCAATGAGGGGTGCATTGTGTATCCCTCTGCCTACCTGCTTGTTCCCACCCCCAGAGATCTCCACTCACATTTCTGTCAGTACAGCTGTGTGTGGAAGCTGAGTAACAGAAACCTCTCTGGGTTAAGGCAAGGGGGCCTTTGATTTTCATTTAAATCAGAGGGTGGGATCTTCTAAGAAGTCCAGTGTGAGTAGGGATGACGGATGACTGGGGCACAGGCACCAATTTCTCTGGCATAACAGGAGAAGCACCTTTGGGGAGAGGCTGCACTGGTGATTTGGCAGGGACAGCCTCCACTGCCACAGTCACATCTGCCAGGTCTCACCTGACACTCTGCCAAATTCCAAGGAAATGGCACAGGCAAGGTCTGCTGGAAATTAGACCTCTTATTTACAGTCTGGCTCACTGACCTTAATAACACACTGAGAAAAAGTCTGAAGTCAGTTTTGTTAGCATTGACTGGCAGTGATCCTTTCCCCAAGTTGTGCTTGTTTCTCTCTGCTGATGCCATGCTGATGCCATGCTGAACCAAAGCTAACCCATGCTGGAAGCCAGAAGGAGAATCCTTGTCTGCAAGCAACAGACATGGAGGAGAGAGCAGCTTACTAAACATGATACCATATCTGAGGAGTTCAGACCCAGCACATTCATTTTTCATGCTGTCACATCCATGGAACCCTGTTCCTGTGCTTACACAACAGACTTGCCTGTGCATCCCTGTGCCCATTTACTCTTCCAGTTGTGCTTGGTGAGGAAGTGGAGGTTTGAGTTAGGAGCTCCCTATAGTCTCTGAAGCAGCAAATCCCAGATATCACATACAACGCAGTTTTTCAGAAGTGCTGCTGAACTGCTTTAGACCAGAGTCAATTGTGACAGACTAATGGCATTTGCCTGACATACTCTCTGCCAGGAGCTGCTTCTGGTCCTGCAGGGAAGTGTGAAGTAGGTTTTGCTGACTCAGTGGCAGGGCTGACTTGCTACCCTACACAGACGCAAATCAAGTTGGAGCAGCCTTCAAGCAGCAAAATCCAAACTTACATTTAAGGACAGGCATGGACAGGAAATGAGTATACAAACCCTGAGTATAACTAAGCTTAAAAACAAAGCTTATTGTTATTTTCAGAATATTGTTAATTCATAAACCAAACTTCAGAAATATGGCTTTGATCTTAATATGTGCGTAGCTTGAAATAAAATTGGGATCTCCAGCTGTTTACAAATCCACTAGTTCAGGAAGCAGAAAAATGGAATCAATTATTTGTTTCCATGTCTACTCCCAGCTCCATTTGCTTGCAACTTCTACAGAACAACTTCCACATTATTTTCTCCCCAAAGCTGTATAGGACCAAAGAACTTCAGATGCACACAGCAACCCAAGGGCGATTGCTGTACAAATTAGAATGTTACTAGTCCTGTGTACTGGTCAATATAAACACAACCCTCAAAACTTTCTTTGCCACCTGACACTTAAAGATCCTGACTGCCCATGGAGGGTGGGTTCTCACTCTGAACTAAGAGGTCTTGCTCTTGTTCTCCAGAGCAGCCAGCCCACAGCCACAGCTTTTTTCGGATACATAATAATAATCTTCTACTCTTGCCCTCAGTGATGATTGTCTGCTTTTTTTATTCAGTTCCAATTAGTTTTTTTAAAAGGCGAGTTTCAAGCTGTGGAGTTTTTAATCTAGTGCTTATTAGCCTAAAGAAGAAAATTTGAATTAACACAGTACTGGTTTGCTTTTTCATAAATTATTTACATCCTGATTATCTGCCATTTTCCTCTTTCTTTAAAAGTGGAGAGTTTGGCTGTTAGTCTTAAATATTGGGAAGTCTATCCAAAAGCACCTCGTCAAGTTGGTCAGAACTGTCAGCTGTCAGTCTTGTTGAGGAACAATACAGAGATTCCATAGAGATGAACATGCTGTACACATATCTATAAATAAAACCTTCTATTTCATTTGTGGTGAGCTAGAATTATATATGCACCTCCATGCATACAAGGCTATAAATAAAAATTAGTATCTTGTTCACAGAGTTGAGTTGGACTCAGATATGCTAATTGTCTTTCTCCCTGTTTTCACAAGTTTGTACATATTGTCAGCATATACATCCTGTATCTAGGACACCAGATTTCTAATGCAAAGCTTATGGCTCTCAGGTTATGGTCACCTGCAAGGATCTCATCTCCTTAGGGTTCCTTTCTAAGGGTAAATAAGAAAGAATGGAGGGATGACACCAGAGTAGAGACACCTCTCAGCAAACGCAGATATGAAAGACAAAATTGTCCTTAAAATGTTTGCCATAACAGACTTTCACCTAGAATGAGAGGGAGGAGTATCTCTGGCCAGTCCTGGTGGGCAAGACATTACTGTAGCACAAGGTTCTGCTGAGCAGTGACAAAGCCAGACTGAGAAAACATGCAAGGCCAAGGTGTGCACACAGGGAGGCGTGGGGGGATGTGTGGCTGAAGGCCTGCAAAAAGGAGGCTGCAACAGTCCAGCTTCACATGACTGGTGCCACATCAGGGAATGGTGAAAAAGGCAGAGAAAAGGCATGACATGACTCTTAGCTAGCATGAGCTGCTGTCCCTACTTCATCTCCAGCAGGTAACATACAGCACTCCAGTGTGACATGCACTTGATGAATAGCATTACTCAGAATGTTCGTTCATTTCAAGTTGCTCAATCAATACACCTCAAATTCCCATTGTTGTCCCCAGACAGGCAAAAATCCTCCACACAGACCTTCAGCCATGAGTCAGCCTCAGCTACTTCCAGACAGCTCTGGAAATGAGATTACCCCAGGCTATGCACACCTAGGCACACCACGTGCATTCCCACATAAGAGATAATGATAGCTAACAGATAAATCAGAGACCAGACAGGCATGAAGATACACAGGTACAGTTCAGATAACAGATGGGCAGCACAGACCATCAACACAAACAGGCAACAGCTTTAATTGGAATGGTGGGTAGGGGAAGATCAAGTGCATCTTTCCTCTGAGCTGACCCTCTAGTACTTCCTTCATTCCTTCCCATATTAAGAAAAGTCTTCTCATATTAAGAAAAATTGTCTTTCATTAATGGGTACTGCTCCTGAGAGACAAATGTTGGCTTTGTGGCCAGTTATTTTCTGTCTGTCCCTAACTTCAAGAGGACAGAGTGGACCCTGCTCACAACATCAGTATTACAGTTTCAGAAAAGGTTTTAGGTAACTTTTGTTTTAAGCATTTTTCATTTATTCCTACAGGACCTCCTTCTTCAAGATGTTTCTTGTTCTCATCAGGTTTGAATGATACTTAACTTTATCTTTAATCTATTTTATTTCATAGGAGATGAAATAAATGTTAGCTTGTACTCTGGCCAGCAGGAGCCTCCAAACCCTTAACTGAGAGTTATGGCAGACAGGCCTGTAGAAGTTGCAGGAAGCTGACATTTGCAGAAATACAACCCTTAGATTTAAAAGAATTGCTTTGAGCGACTTTAGGTAGACTTGTAAATGTTTCCCACTATATTGGCCAGAGTTAGTGTGGCTTTTAAAGTTCATTTTCTCTATCTTAACTACTACGCTCAGTAAACTATATTAATTTGGTTGAGATTAAATACTCAGTTGTTGCTTGCTAATAACCCATGCAACTGGAATCCCCATGCATTATGGGGATTTTCACCAGCTTCTGATCTGTAATTATGAACTTATTCAAAGTATTTACCTCAAGTCTTGTTAAACTGATAGCTTTGGCTCTGTTTATTCAAGACATTGCTTTTGGAAAAGTCCTTAAGGAAATGTGTCTTGTACATACAGCACCATGAAAGAGCAACACATTACCACAATCTGAACTATTGCTCATGCATTGTGCAATCTGGAACATAGCACAGCCAAGCCAGAATCACAGATGGTGTTTTACATGACAGCAGTCATGACTATTGGCCCTCGAGTCATTTGGAAAAAAACAAAACAAAACAACCAAATCCTCAACATCTACCAGGATCAGGTCATACTGGAGGAGACAGAAAAAGCAGCATCACAGAATTCACAGAATCACTGGGTTGGAAGAGACTTTCAATATCATCGAGTCCAACCCAGCCCTAACACCTCAAATAACCCATGGCACCGAGTGCCACATCCAGTCTTTGTTTAAACACATCCAGGGATGGTGACTCCACCACCTCCCTGGGCAGGCCATTCCAGAACTTTATCCCTCTTTTAGTGAAATACTTTTTTCTGATATCCAACCTGTATTTGCCTTGCTGCAGCTTGAGACTGTGTCCTCTGGTTCTGTCAGTGCTACCTGGAGAAAGAGACCAACCCCACCTGACTACAACCACCTTTCAGGGAGTTGTAGAGAGTGATAAGGTGATATACATCTGGTTTATAAATATCTGATTTACATCCTAATAGGTAATTATAGCACAGCTGGTATGAAAAATTTCAAACAAATACTTTAAATAAATATTAAAATGAAGAACTAACTCAATCTAATCAACATTGCCTTCTCTGTACTACATCATGTCATTTTGATATGAGAAGGTCTGGGGCAAAAATATTATTTTGGCAGGTTTTAGGGACTAAGTCAGTAATAAAATTCCTTCTTCAAGCATTTGCATGTATAGAGACTTTGGTAGCTTTCAAATAGTTTGTGGTGCAGTTTGTTTGTCAGAACAGGTCTTCTGTGTGATAAAGGCAATCCAGACTCAAATCTAGGGTGATTCTCCCACATTAAAATTAGGCCTTGAGCAAAATTCATGGACTGGCTAAGGAGCATCTCATTAATGAAACAGGCATCTTCACAGAATTACCCAAGTCCAAAGCTCCTGGGTCAGGAGTGGCCAGAGCACATTTTGCTTTTGTTTTGCTAAATATTTCAGGTTTGGAAATGTATCAAGCTGAAATAGATAATTGCTATGAGGAAGCATTAGATTTCAGGTCACTGTACCCTGTGTGCTGCTCTCAAACCACTTGTAGCAAATATATCCAGAGTGTTGGACACTCTGGGGTATCCAAACCTAGAGCCAAGTCCCTGCAAGGACACGCTGAACACAGCATTACTTGCACAGGTGAGGCAAAATCCCATATCCATGTCAAAAAGGCCAAAATGAGTACCTTTCTACCCAAGTGCCAAAGATTGACCCAATTTATCCAAAGTAGTTTCTCAGAAAGAAGGAGTCCATGTAGTTGTTTAACAGCACAGCACAGAAGGCAGTTTGTATCCATCCCTGCCTCTGCCTGTGAATGCCCCCTGAAACACCCCCGAGGTTAAACTCCATGGAATGCAAATGAGAGAGGATGGTGTTTGTAAGGAGTCCTTATGCCTGACACTTAGGAAAAATATCTACAATGCAAAGCATGTCATACTGCTAGTGGGAATTGCAGGAGGAGAGGGAACATTTTCTAAGACATCTGCAGGGAATATTTTATGAATTGATTGTGTTTTCTCTTAGGGGACGGTTCCATCGCTTCACTTGATTATCTCTGCTATTTTAACAACCATTTTTAAAATGGTTTTCAAAAGAATGAAATTTAGATTCAAGAGAATAGGCGATCCCAAAGGAGATGAGTGTTTTGCTTAGGTAGCCACACATTACATTGGGGCATCTCAAACAGAAGTAGGAAAAATAAAGGAGTCTGTGCAAAAATTAGAGACTGAAAAAACAAAATGGAAAAAAAATACCAGTATAAATTCCTTATTTGTTGAATTGAAAAGTGTTCTGAGAAATTTAAGCTAATATAATAAAAGAGTAAAGGGGCCCTTAAGATAATTTCCATAGTATTTCCCTTCAGATCACACTGTCCATTACAGTGCAACCCAGAACAACTGGACTAAACCCAGCAGAAGCAGCACATTTCCCTGCAGATGTTACTCTCCAGTACATAGTTAAGCCAAAATTGGAGGCCTGAACCCACTTACTCCCTGATCAGACCACAAGACTTGTCACTGCCACCCTGGCACTGGTCTGCTAAAATCTGTTGGGTTTGTTACACTCACAAAGGTGCAAGACTGGGGTAATGCCAAGCAAACAGAAGTGCAGTAGCTCAAAGTAGAGAGGCTGCTGATCATTTAAAATTTCCTTTCACCTCTCCAGGTTTTTCACCATAGCTGCTGAAAGCTGTTCTAACACAGACAAGGTCCAGGCATTCTGGACACTGCTCTGCAGGTCTCCATGAGCTTATCCAGCCACAACCAAATCCTGTTAACAGCCTCACTCTCACATTTACCCCATTAACAGGCAGAGAAATTGCAGTGCCTGGATGTACAAGCAGAAATAAAAGACAGCAGCTGGAAACGTACTGTCCAAAATAAATGTACATTTAGTGGGTTACTCCTCACATTGCTTCCAAGCGTCTTTTAGTGACAACTTGAGAGAAAATACTAAAACACTGCAGTCTGACATGGCTTCTTTGTACACATAATGGAATTAAGAGACAAAAGGTTTAGGTCATTTGATGAGGTGGGTGAGAACCCATCCAAACCAGCCAAAGAGCAGGGCAGGAAGGTTCCCTAAAAGAGGTGCTCTTCCATCACTCTCACACTACAGTCCTGTAGCTGCTGGCCAAGGCACAAGCCCTCTTGTCCCAAGTTCTTCCTAAGACCAATCCAGCTTTCCCAGTTTACTGAAACCCATCAGTAAAGGGTGCCCCAGTGAAGGGCTAGAGAGCCTGGCTGCTATGTCCTGCCTGCTGCTGTCCTCACTTGGAATGAAAATCAAACTGTTTCTGCTGACTCCCACTCCTAACCATTTGTAGCAGGCAGAATGAGAGCAAAAAAGGGATTCCACAGAGCAAAGAAACCAGGAGGGCACAGGCAGCAGCAAAGCAGCCGAGGAACAGAAGGCAGCATTTGTTTTGACTGATGCAACCTGACAAAAGCCAAGTAACATGTCCATGTGCACAGCTGCATTTTGCTGTAGATGTGGCATGGACCACACAAAGGATATTTAATGTAACAAATCAGTAATACAAAAAGGCGAGTTTTTTCCCAGTTTCACACATAAAAATTTAATACATATCTATTTCAAAGAGATTCACACCACCCTTTCAGACAAACCCTTTTTTTAGAATTAAACATATGATGGGTTTTATTGTGTAAAGTAGAATGGGTTCATGTGGGATTAAGCTGTGAACAGTGACAACACCAGTTGTTGTACTTTAGAAAGTCTAGTGGTTGAAACCTGGGTTAGTAAACCACAAAACATAAAGAAATGCCTGTCCACAGCTGGTTTAGGTCCCAGAAATGTGCACGGCATGGTCAGAGGAGGAATGCTCAGGGAGAAGTAAGCAGCTCCAATGTTAGCCTTCACTGCTTTTGGTCTCCTGGGAAATACAAATCACCATCTGGTTACCTTTTTGAAGAAGGAAGGGTTAAAAACCAGGTGTAACCAGAAAGAAAATTTCAGCTTCACTGAAGAGACACAGGAAAAAAAAAAAGCACGAACCTAGCTGCACAAAGCCATCTGGGACTCTCATTACATATGGGCCTGAAGTGGGATTGCACCTCTACTAAACAAAGCTGGGGCAACTCTTAACTGGGGCAAAAGGGAAACTGGGCTGCCTGCACAAGAGGACTCCCACTACCAACAGAGCCAAGACCAGGCTCTGATCTAGATTGCCACAAGGATTCAAATTCACTGAGCATTAAAGCAGAGGAATGAATGCTAGAACCTCTTAACTACACAGTTTGTTTCTCCTCCCCCCCTACCAAGGACTGTCAGACCTTACTTTCCAGCTTAACAGGTTAGTAATTACTTATCAAATTTACAGCAAGCTCTTGATTGAAAACATACAATTTTGGAATTATTTTTATGCCAAACTTACATTATGATGTTACATGATTCAATCTGCCATTATTTTTCAACAGCAAAATATTTTGATTAAGTGAATCCATTTCCTTAATCTTCAAAACAGGACAGTTGAAACAGCAATTTCCCAAGAACAGCAGAAGCAAAAAATATCCTCTGGCAGCTTATCTGCAGGGTTTAATGCATGGACTGCTAGAGCACTACCAGGGTGGGCTGTTTTCCATGCACAGTGAGCCTTATTGTATGTGCTGCTGATCCTAATTGCTTTAGAACCTAATTGCTGTTACACTATTGAACCCAAGACAGAACTGTTTTGTTGTGTTTTATCATGGCTTTTGTTGTCGTTCTTGTTGTTGTTGTTTTAAATTAAAGAAATAAACAGACACCTCTCCCATGCCCCACCACATAGGAAGCAACCCTTAGACCACAGCTGTGCTGAGCTAATCCAGCAACAAGTGTGGCAAGTGGAGAAAAACAACTTTTCAACCACCTTACACACTGCTCCTCCTCCCCAAGGATGGCAGGGTGCTCTGTGGCACTTCTCAGTTATTTCTCTATACGAAGAGGCATAAAATCTTCATGATATACAAATTAGAGCCACCTCTCCTTGCATTTTCCTCCCATTCATGTCATGTTTTCTAAGCATGATGACAATCTCCAGGTTCTAAAACATCCTAAGAATAAATGTAGGCTATTTTGCTATAGGACAGCAGGTCCTTGGTCTCTGATCATAAAGGAGACAGGCTGGAAAGTCTGCGGGGGGTGTCTCCAGCCATTTGGCTGGGCCTGTACAGGAGAGATCACCCAGGAGTGCCAGGACCCACAACAGCCACAGTTTTGTCTGCACTAAAGCCAAAATATTATTTCATAATAATTCATTAGAATTAATGTGTCCCATAAAGTTCTGATGATCCACTCTGCCACTGAAGTGTACACTTCTGCAATACACAGGATGTTTAAAATGCAGAGGATGTTTTCTAATATAACTTTCCTTATCTTTGTCACAACTGAAAATGGAAGGAGGCCAGCTGCAAGACAGTACAACGGCAAATGTTTTTAGGTTAAAAATTTACCATGTTCTACATTCTTCTCACATGAAGAGGACAGCATCAATTACTTTTGCAACGTGCAAAAATGTACAGACAGACTATATTCTCCTGGGCTGAGGCTTTGTACATACAGTCAGCTAGACAAAGAAGCTAGTTTGGGGCCTCAAAATGTATTCCAACTGATTTCCAGCTCCTCTGCTATGCTGACATTTTCCTGTGACAGGTCTTTTTTACACTGCACAGTTAGCTTTGCTTGGAAAAATTGAATTATTAGCTTGTGTACAACTTGCTCAGATGATATGATATGATATCTGCCCTGTCAAAAATATATCTTAATTAGTTAAGACAACAGGCATTTTCCAGACCTGGCCTGTCGGATAACATATCCTAGCATAAGAGAATCTTAAGGGTGATTTCACTTACAGAGCTTTAGTGAGACTTTATTTCACCTTCTACATGCAAGTCTTTTCTTTACCTTCTTGAGGGCTGATACAGCTTATCTTCAGGTCACTGAATATCATGAGACATCATTCTTAGAGCTTTAGTAATTTTTATTGTTTAAATATTTAAACAACAAAACCTCCAGGGATGCAGAATTGCAGTAGAATACCTACCAGAAATTTAAGGTGGAATACATGACAGATATGTTTTAATTGTTCTTTGGTGTCCCCTGTTCCCTGTCTTCCTAGAACAGCATTATTTACTGAGATAAATCCCAATAAATTTAAACATACTATTATGATAAAACAGAGGGATCGCAGCACAAAAGTTTATGCTTTCTAGCACCACCAGAGCAAAAAAACAATGAAGACAACCTTACAAACCCAGCCAAGCAAAACTGTTCAAACGGAGCAGGGACCATGAACCCTGCAATACCTTTATTGTGCCAACACAGCTCTCAGTACAGGTCACAGAGAGGATGGTGATGTGCTCTCCTGTTTAAGTTTCTCTTTTTGAAATTAACCTGAATGTCTGGTTTGTTGGCTTTACAATAATTGCTTTGGGGACAGTCAGAATTTATTGATTTAGTGTTCACTGTATTATATTTATTTAGTAATGAAGGACATATTAAAATCTGGTTTAAGGTAGCAAGACTTGTACTCACACAGCTGCAATGCCAACAGCATTAAACACCTGGACCTGGTACCCACTAACACAGCAAAGAAATGCAATCCTCTGAAATCCAACACAGTGCAAATTTTTAAATGGTTTTTTTTTTTNACCCAAGCTGGACAGCAGCCACTCCACTACTGGGGGCAAACTAACCCAGACAAGCTATAGCTCCAAAATGATCAGCTTTAGTACCAGGCTACACTATATGCTAATCACACTTATTTTGTCCACTCAACTCATACACACTGCAGGTGTTGTGGTGCTAATAACCCATTTGCTGTTCCTATTCCCTCTGTGCAGTAAATTGCTGACCATTACTCATTCTGTACGTCTGTTAAAAGCAAGAGAAAAGACACACATGTGAAATGTTCAAAAACAATGCAAACAAGAACTCAACTGCTATGAAAGGATGCTACTTATAAACACTTTGCAGGACTGGCTGAATTGGTCTTGGGTTCTAGTTGTGTGTGACACAGGTCTATCTGCAAGCAGTGCTCAGGAGGTCTGAGCAGCAGCAGCAGCTCTCAGAATATCTGACTTTTGCCATGAATGAGTAGGAATTGTAGGGTAATCAGGAATATGGACATGAGGAGTCATTGAGCCTAAGGTACAAAATCTAGGAGACCATTTAATGTCAATTATAGCAGACTGCATAAGCTCATAGCCTCCACAAAGCTCATATAGCCAGGAAAATAAAAGAAATATTGCAGGTGTCACAAGTTTGAGTTTGATACTAGCCTAGCTAAATCTCATCTCTCTTACATGCACACATGGAGACAAATTCAAGGTGTGTCATGTTTGAGGGGACTCAGCTTGGTCTGTTGGTGTCAGAACAGGGACTACATAGGCAGGAGCTAAAACCAACACTCCAACCATGAGCAGTGCACCCACAGAAACTCTGGAACCTTCTGCAGCCTGTGGACGAGCCAGCCTTACCCTTGCCAAGACACGAGGGTGGAGGGAGCCTGGTTTCTCTTGTTTCTCCTACATCCCTTCCTTTTGCTTTGTAAGGGACTGAAGATTTTTAGGAAGTATAAAAAGTTTTCTCCATAACCTCTCCCACTACTAAATGTCTTACTTTTATTTTACCAATCTTGTTTGGTAGTAAACCTGTATGTCTGAGGGATTCATTATCTGCAGGTTTGCAGGAGCCATGAGGAAAGCAGGAATGTGCACTGTCATTCCTTGGCCTGAAGCCCCCTTCCATTGTTGAATGACATGTTCCTTCTAAGTGCCTCTACATTGCTGGGGGGCACTTCATAGAGAGAGCACTCAGTGTAATCATACACCTGGATGGGTAACGATATAACTGTTGCAGTAATTTTTCTTTTCCTTAAGTTGTTTCCTTAAGTTTATTCTCCTTCCCTGGGAAACAGAGAGAGGTTGTTAAAAAATCTTGAGCACAGTCACACAGTAACTGTAATGGTAACAGACCACAGAATTCAAGCATTCACATCAGAAAATACCACAGCATACTCTGGAGGGGGTAACAGTCTATTTTTTCCTCAAGAAAATATTTTCTATAATAAATATATCTGGACAGTTTACAAAGTCCTCAGAGGCTAACCAGTTAGCTGTAACAAGTTCTACACCTGACACATTTTTCTTCAGGGTAACTTGCTTCATTCAGAGTTTTAATGTTTAAATAAACTGCTGCCCAAATCAATAACCTACGAAATCATTCACTCTGGGAAAGTCCTTCAATCCTTCCCCCCTGTTTTAAGTCAATTTATATGCTATGCCACAGCTACCTCCAGCTGCATTTCATTACCTTCCCACTCCATCTTGGAGCAGCCACTCTGGAGTTTTGGCTACTATGTTCTCAGCGAGGAGGTCCACAATACTTTATTTTGTGCCAGCTTGTCTCAGACAGCTGAGAAGTCCTTCTGTCTTGTCTCAGGGTTTTAGATCACTGCTGTATTCCAGCAGAGACAGTGAAATCTGAGGCCAAACAGCTGGAACGTATCCGCTGGTCTTTCCTAGGGACAGTAACTGAAGAGGTATCATTGCTGCTGGCTTTGATAATCTTAGATAAAGCAGGTGTGGGAAGAAACAAACCTAGCCTGTATTGATCCAATCCTATCCTATTTCCTTCCCAGCACCAAGTTTGTAGACAGCTACTCTCCTACTGTGACATTTTTTAAAGATACTTATAATGTCTATGAACAAAATAGTTTTCCAAAGACTTCATAGAACACAGAACTATTAGCCCCTTCAAAAACCCTGTAACTTCAATGATATGCAGTTCTAAGCCAAAAAAGTATTTAAGTAAATGTTTTAAATGAAGCTGCTGGGTATTACTGTGCTAATAGAGATGGGACCACTCATACACTTGAATCCTTTTCCATAAATGCAAAGGCTCCTTCTGTGGTCAAGGGGGCTCCCTTGAGCAGCAGAAGGTGTATATCATATCAAATTTCCACATCCTTCCCAGGCAAACAGCACCACAATATACAGAGATCCAATCAGAAGCTTGGCCTCATAATATGAGGACACAGAGGCTACAGGATGTGCTTAACCTCAGACCACAGAAAATTGGCAGTAGCTGTACAGGTGAACAGCCTGGATGGGATCAATTCCAAGCCTTGCCTTTTGCCTCCTCACCCCAAGGCCATGGAGCCTGTTTTCCAGCTGTCTGGAAGCAGCAGTTACCAAAGGGAGAGGCAGGAGCCAGAAGTGCTGCCCTTAATGCTCTGCACAGCCTCAGGCTCCTGCTCATTTATCTGAGATTCTCAGCTGTCAATATGAACACTCATACAGCAATTCTGTACCTCTTGGAGAAGACCCTCCACACTGTGAAGACCCTTTACAGCACAGGTTTATGGTGGAATCTACAGGAAGAAAAAAGCCCTTACCACAAAACAGCAGATAGAGAGAAGAGATCCTATTATTTTAACACTGCTTGTTAGTGAATCATTACAGTCATGCTACCCTCCATCTTTTTCAAATGCAGGAAGACCTCTCTTTAAAGCCTTAACTGAAAAAGTAGGAGTAAAAATAAACTACTTTGGGAAACTTTTTCCATTTATGCCTCCCCTTCTCTATAGAAATAGTGTTGCATTTCTCTGTAGATGAACAGGAATCATTAAAAGGAAGGGAAACAGATTTCCCTCAGGCTCACTTCTAAATACACTGCTAGCCTACCTTAAGTAATGTCCCTCATTTACCAAACTGCTGAGGGCCTGGCTGTTCCCACTGATTTCAGCTGACTCCATGTGAACTGCTCCATACACTGAAAGGCCCTTACTCATCACTTACAAGTCTGAGGTTCCTGCTTCTGAAAACCTGCAAAAATCCTCAAAATTAGTGGGCTGTACCTTACATAATTTTTTCAAATCTCTCTAGAAACAGAGCAATGATGGAAATACTCAGAGCCACAACATCAAACATGTGCCTGTGGGCCCCAGATGAGCAGTGAGTGGCCTCCTGCTTCTTCCATCTCCACCAGCCTTGAAGCTGCAGCAAGATCTGCAAACACACAGAGCTACTTCTGCTTGTCTTAATATCTGAGGCTGATAGGTAGGTCTGAGCTTCTCTCTCTCCCTTTTTTCACCAATACAAGATGGAGAGCAGCATGCTTCCATTTACAGAAAATTTTTGTACTTAACTACATAAACTTAAGAAGCAAGTGTCTGGAAAAAGTACAAATTACATGAAAAAATGAAGCAAATATAAAAAGTCCCCAGACCAAGGAAATATCCAGAAACTACTCATTTGCTGCTGTTCACTGTTCTGAGACTACAAACTCAGATACAAGAAAAAAGAAAAGAATGAGAGATCTTTAGGTTAGAATATTTTTTCCCCAAAAAAGCCTTCAACCCTTTTTATTTTATTTCTACTTTGGGAGAATGAATTATCTAGACTTGATTCTACCTGTCAATCACTGTGGACAGGAGCCTTCCCTGGCAGCCCAGTCATTAGGAGTAGTTAATACATTCCCTCTCCTCTGCCATCTTACAGCAGAAAAGCTCCCAGCTAATGAGGTCCATATCAGGGCATGATGAGGTCACCTCAAAGTAAAATGCCAAAGAATACTGGCCAGAAATATATCAGAAATTTTTGCTTTGCCCATGGCTCTAAAAATGGATTTTTACTGCCAAAGAAGCAACTTAAACACACCTTTAAAAGCCAACTGAAAAATATTAGAACTTTCTCCATTTGGGAGAAAAAATTCCAATAGAACCAAACAAGGACTTTCTTATAGGCTTGCCCAGATTACCAGGAAAGCTGTGGAAGCGTGATTAAAGAAAACATCACAAAGACCCAGGAAGATTCTGTATCCAAAATACTGTCATCCCAGAATAAACCTGTCAGTTTGTTACATATCCAGGTGGTGTTTTCCTGTAGCTTTTAAGATATTTGACATGCAGTTCTACCCCTGAGATGTGACACTGTGAAGATGGTACCTTCTTACTCAACAGATCATCTCTGCATGGATTTTCAGTCTCACCTCTGCTTACAGTAGGAATTCATCTGCCTTTCATCATTATTGTGCTGCAGATTCTATGTGATTCTGAGGGAGTTATCTATAGCCTTAGGTTCACATGTCACTAGAGAACAATCCTGGCCTGGAGCATCTCAGGAACTGCTCAGGGACCAGGTCCCTCTTCAGTCAGATGCTCACAGTGGCCACACAGCACAACAGCAAAGTGGCACTGCCAGCACTGCCAGGTTCAGCCTTGGACCAGCTGAGCAGCCCCATGGGCTTCAAACTGACACCACTTCCACCTGTGCAACCTCTGGGAAAGTCAGAGGGTGGCACAGCTAGAAATGAGAGCAGCATTTGCACTGCAAAAACATTTCATGTGTGAACCAAGCAGCAGCTCCCTTCAGAAAGTCAATTCTTCTGCAAACCCAGGGTCTTACAGAAATCTTTTTTAACCAAGTTTAAAGACTCAAGTGGCAAAATACATACAAAAACTTATACAGGCAAGAATGTAGGCCTCACTGATGCTTCTTTTCCAAAACTACTGTGCAGTGGAACAGCTCAAAATAAGTCAGCATCACCACAGTGTGTATTTTCAGAGAGAAAGGGAAAAAAACCAAACAGATCTAACATTTCTGTATGGAGTTGCAGGGTTTTCTATACTGGACCATACAAATCATCCAGTTTCATTCCCTATTTCTGGAAGCAGCTTACATGGCATGGTTTGAGCAGAGCCAGAAAACAAAGCACTCCCTTGTGCTGCATGGAGCCATTTGTGCCAGACCTGACCCCTGGAGAAGACCTGCTCTCTGACCCTTCAGGTGATCTGACAAAACCACACAGCCTCATGTTTTGCACTCCAACTCACCATAATTTCATCTGAAACCAGGCTCAGAAAATAAACTCAGGAGAGGCACTCTTGAACTACTATTTGTCAAAGGAGAGAACTTGTTTTGAATCAAACACATATTTGCACTTTTTTTCTTTAATAAGATAGCATAAAGTAAGAGATCAAAACATCAACAGAACCAAGTGTTCTGCTTTTTGTCCTCTTGCTCAGCATACTTTGCAATAGCACTTTTACTTGAATTTAAAGTCTGCTCACATAATCTAACACTCACTAAAAGTAGAGGAAGACAGAAAGACAAGGCCAGAGTGTGAGAGTCCATCTGAAGCCAGAGCAGTGTAAGTGCACACACCTGTATCAGTCTGTATTTTCTAGCATACTTCCTACTGATCTTAACTCATCACCACCATGCACAGCTAATCAGAAAAATGTCTCTGTACTTCCTACAGTGTAGAGGGACAGGAAAAATTATTTTCTCAGGAATATAAGACAGGATATGACCAAAAAAAGAGAAAGGAATACAAAAATAAACTGCACTGTATATTTGTTTGACATTTGCCACTTTAAATAATTTTGAGGTTTTTTAGGTTCAAGCTTAAGGGAGAGTGTTTTAGGACCAATATTTCAAAAGCCACCAAGTTACTTCACAGTGCTTGATTGGACTTTGGAAGTGAGTGCAATATAAAAGGATCATGGGATGGAGAATAGATGTAGCAAATATCTATTGCTATCTATCAGTTTCCTCTGTTTTGTTTACTGAGAAGTGAGCAGGAAGAAAATGGCATCCTTTTACATAATTTGCAAGCCCTTTACATCTCAACTTTTAGAAGTCCCCAGGGAGCAGACAAGCATCAGTATCCATGCAGCTTGAGCATGCATATCTGTACATAAGGAGCAATCTTTTCAGGTTCAGCAGGTTTTGAAGATGAGGCTCCCTTAGAATGCTACATAAAAGACACAAATCAGTACCCAAAGCTGCAGACTCCTGGAGTGGTTCATTTCTGCCTTGATTCAGAGGATTATTAATTGGATTTCTTACTGATACAGTTTCCAGGATCAGCAATCAAAATCTGGCATGTCCATGCGTGTGCCTGTTAATCTGTGCAAGCCACAGGACTGACAGGACAACTGATATAGGCCCAACTACACAAAACTGCTGAAGAAGCCCAAAGAGCCCTCAAAGGCTGCACACCTGAGTTCATTTTTCATGATTTGGGGACCACATTATTCCAGCAGCTGGCAACAGAACAACTGAATATTCACAGCTGTATAATATCTGGGTAGAAAGAAAGCTTTCTAATATGGAAAAGTAATTTTACAGGAGTACGTATGATTTTTCCAGTACAATGCACAAACACCATGGTGGTTTTTGACATGGGCACTACCCAGACAGAATGAGAAGATAAAGAGAGACACAGAGAGCACAAATGTCTCTGGGGTCTGGATTTTCACATATTAGGTCACTGGGGAAACAATGGAATAGGACCCAGATCCTTGGGAAGCTTCTTCAAGGCCTTTTCCTTATGTCATTGTAGCTGAGAAAAAAAACAGTATTTCTAACAGGCATAATGATGGGATTCCATGGAAGAATATTTCATGGCTGGAAACCAGCTCACAGCAGCCTTTCCATTTCTTATTTTAATGTGTCATCTGTTGAGAACAAAGAGAACCATCATGATATTAAAGCAATTTCTCTTTGACCTGTTGTGATCTCTAATTCACTGGACTCTGCAATTTGCTTTCTATTGGAGGTTAAGTATAGCTGCTGTAGCTGAGGACTGCAGGATGGCATTATATTACTCTGCTGTTTATGTTTCTCTGCAGTGCATATATCTCATTTTTTACTAGAATGTACAGAGAAAGGAAGTTCAGAATGCATATTCATACTAGGATGTGCTCATGCTCTGAAGATGGATTTAATATAAAACCAAAAAGTAATATTAGCTATTAGTAATATTAGTCACACAATTTATTCTTGAGGAACAACACTTTCATTTGAATAGAATAATTCTGCTAGCCAAAGATGGGTTTTTACTTCTGTTGAAACCACATTTCTACTGTGAACAATATGAATTGCATACAAACTTTTTGTAACACCCAAATTGTATTCAAAACATAAACTGAAGGCGACTCTGACTCTGACACTGCATTGATGCAGTAGATACAATGGAGATGTGCATATAACTACATTATAAATGTATTCAATGGATTTCCCAAACTAATTGGTTTGTCATCTAATTGCCCTTTACAAAGTAGAGCTGACAGGACCAACAGGGGCCTCAATCTTTCATTCACTTTTTGGAAAACATTAGGAGCTCAGGTCTGGGTGTACCAGGTTAGACAATGCAGATTGATGAGGCAGAAAAGCCTGAAAAGACAGCCCTCTTCCTGAGACAGGACATCAGAGGCCTCTGTGTAGGATGTCTTTCATGGTAAAAGGCTTTCTCAGGGAATGCACAGCTCCTTGCCGCCCTACAGAAAAAGCTCTGGTGGAACAAAAGTATCTTCAATTGGAGCAGTGTGAGAGCAGATTCTAACTGAAGGTGCAATTCAAAATCACAGGACAGCCAAGAGAAAAGTGGTCCCAGAGCAATACCTAAGATTAGACCTGCTGCTCCACAACACTTTGGCTCCAGGTTCAGGATATCCCCTCCAAAAGAATTCATTGCAGTGCCAGCAAGCGCACTGAATAACACACAAATATTCCTGCTTTGTTAAATATTCCTAACTGTCCAGCAGAAACACAGCATGTGCCATGGAGCACTACCCTTTCAAGTACAGAAATGTGGACATAGTCATGGAGTTCATGGCAAAACTGAGGATTTAGGAGGGCATGTTTGGCAGCAGTCCTCTCTTCCCAAAAGCACTAATCCAGTGAGCAGTGAGTTACCCATCAGTTACTATGCAATTTCTCAGAACAACATTTTAAGAAGACCTGAAAGTGGTTCAACCTAAGTTTGTCAGATGAGACATATTAGTAAGCAAAATCTAACAACCAGGAGTGCCAGAATATCCTGAACAGAGGGGATGTTGAGCCTTAGTTTTGAAAAACAGCTGAACTGAAGCACATCTGCAGCTCCCAGGGATCTGTATATGCAGCAAACACACTCTTGCAGATGTCAGGTTTGTCTGCCAATGCCACAACTGAAGGACAATTGCCTACAAAGCTTCTGGAAAGGACTTAAATTATTTTAATGGCCTTTCTGCTTGCTTGTCAAACACATTTCTTATCTGAGTTAAACGTCATTAAAAACTCACTTGTTTAGTGTTCAATTAAAAACAGAGGGGAATCAAACTAATCAGTTTGAGTTTAAATTGCATCCTTTTCCAGTTTATTCACAGAAATTAAGCCTAGACTACATCTTACAGATCTGCTTTATCCCTCATGAAGATTTGTTTCTCTTACCCTGTGTCTTAGTGTAGCTCTCTTTGTGGTAGCAAAAGCCAGCTCAGACAGCCTGAACACCATTCTGTTGTTGTTGGAGTTCCAGCAGTGCAGGAGATTGCTTAACATTAACATCCTCCAAATCTCAAGTCACCTATATTTAAAACAATAGATAAGAGATGCTTTTATTGATAGGCAGTTTAGCAATGCTTGACAGAGTTCCTTTAACATGAAATTTCACCAACAGTTCAGAATTTTCCTATATAAAGTGGCTGCCTCACCTAAGTTTTTACAGCCTGTTTATAGGCCTGACGAAGAGGTCTTTAAAATCAAAATGCTGATGCAACATTAACTACAGCAGGCATCTCGAGATGACAAATTTGATAACACCTAAAATGACTGGGTTTTAAGGGTGTTGTTATAATGAGAAAGGAGGGTATTTAGAGCTGCAGGTGGCATTGTTTCCAATCTAAGAACACAACTGGGTGCAGAAAATGATGTGGCTCTTATTTTCAAATAATAAGTAAGACTATGATATATGTTGCTCTGAAAGGCTGTAGACAGAGAAGCAGGTGGAAAGGGAAGTGTTGCTAACAGGGATGCAGTGGTGAACATCTGACTTTCAAACCCCAAATCCACATTTTGTACCACAACCTTCAAAGACAGGCCACATGGCATTACATCAGACCTGCCCTGGGATTTTGTTAAATAGTAGATTAAATGTTTGATCCTTGAAGTTTTCCCAGAGATCCATATGTCTACACTTCCCATACCAGGAGAAGAAGGTGGTCTCTACATTCCCTTCCACATTTCTCTGTAGGAATGGGCACCCCAAAGTACAACAGGACCAGGGATACCAAGCCAGCAAAACGGACACGCAAACTTCCCAAAGCTTTTTCTTTTAAACACAAAGGAATGATTAATTTCTTGAATGGAAAGTACCAACCCAATGTAAAAAAAGAAAAGGGACAAATGATTTATACAAACAGACATTTCCTTGCTTGGAGGAGGATCAGAGTAGGGCTCCTTCTCTAACAAGAATGAGGGATACCAGAAGCAGGAAACAATCTCAGTGTGTGTGTCAGGAAGCCTTTTAGGGATGGCAGCAGTTTGTCAAGGTCTAGATAAGGATACATGGATGACATGAGAGGAACAGATGGAAAACTACTGTCTGGCTAAGCCTAGGATGAATTTGTTAGCTAAGAAACCCCTTATTTCCCAAAAAACCCCTCATTCATCTGTTCAAATCTATGTCTCACATTTGTACCACCACCTTACAGTGCCAGTTTAGTGGGGCTGATTTAGGGCCTTATCAAGCTCATCATTTATTAATATTGCCTCTCAAATAAATCAATCTGACTAAAAACAAAGACAGAAAAAAACCTTAGCACACATATTTTTCATTAATTTTTTGAGGCAGTCACCACTGTGGCAATGATAATGGCTCTTGTCCTTTCTGTTCTGAAAACCTGAAAGCTTGGAGCTGAGCAGATTTTAGACATTGCATGGTAAGAAGAGAAATCTTCACTCTTTACACTCACTGGTGGGAATTCAGCTACAGCAATCACTCAAACAACAGTGTCTGTCCAAGAGCAGTTTGACCACTGTATCAATCTTAAAATAACAAACAATATTGAAATGTTAAAAAATTGAAATGGCATAATACTGAAAAAATTATTACTTTAAAGGTTATGCTGGTTTTCTTAACATTTTCAACTACTACATGAGAGGAGAACAGAAATCTGAAATCACTGGTTTTTATAATAATTTTTGTTCTATGAGTTGTTCGCAAATAGTTCTTTTCTAGAATTACAGACACAATATCCTACATCTGATCTTGCAAATAGGAATGTGATCTATTTAATTTTTAATTCAGACATTTTAACTTAGATTTTAGCTGTCAACACCAGAAATAAAGGAAAACATCCACACAATTTTGGTTTGGGTTTTTTCTTTTAGTTTGCATCAAATTTACATATGCACACAATATTATAAAAAATTACTATGGAAGTAAAATAATAATACACATAATAAATATATCTGTGTTGAAGAACAAGCACCTGAGCATCTCTAATTCTAGTATTCATTAATATTTAAATGAATAAATGGTTTAAGAGCTTAATATTCTAATATTCTCTTATTCCTGCTACCAGGCATGCAGTGGAGTACAAAATGCTACCAGGCATTTCTGATTTATCCACTTGTAAAGCACAAGAAACTGCCAGGCAGCAATTAATTTCAAAATATAATCCCACAGTGCCGCATTCTCCTGCCCCACTGACAGAGCTGACCCAGAGCTCAAAAGGCATCACTGCTGTGAAGAGTTCAGCTGGACTCAGGCAGAGCTCTCTTCTTCCAGTGAGGCTGCAAACACCAACCACCACACTGCAATTCCCACTTGTTGCTTCAGCACAGAAGCCAAAGTTTTGAGGTTGGTTTTTTTTCTTGTTCTAATTAACATTGCAAATCAGTGCAAAAAGAATTTGCCAGATCTCATCTGTCAAAACACTTATGGATATCGTGTGAAATGTGTGTTTCTACACTTCATATTAGATGCAAAAGTGTGCTGGAGGAGACCTGAAGAGCAGTTAGCTTGAGAATTCTGACACAAAAGATGAGCTCACCATTCTGTTCTTTAAGAGCAGCATTTCCACAAAAGCCAAGATTTCTTCCTTACCCAAGAAGCCCAAATCCTTGTACTGTTTGAAAGCTGGTCTTGATCACACACCATATATCCAGCTTCTA
Organism: Urocynchramus pylzowi; assembly: GCA_013397555.1. NCBI lineage: Eukaryota > Metazoa > Chordata > Aves > Passeriformes > Fringillidae > Urocynchramus > Urocynchramus pylzowi. The sequence continues at coordinate 1,612,453 of VZRH01002255.1, forward strand.
TCCAGATACAGGGGGAACTTGGAAAAGATTAATCCAAAGATTATTTTTATTGTTCTCCCTTTTTCTCTCTTATCTACCAAAGGACAAATTCTGCCTTGTGAGTCTCAGGGGATGTACAGCATTATCAATGCAGGAAAAGGAGGGTACAAAGTCAACATTAATCAAATACAACCAGTGAGTAACGAACGGTGCCGCTGTAAAAACCCCTAACAGGCTGAATAAACACTGTACCACAGATCACTTCATTAATACTTTGCCTTATTTCTTTCCTAACCTCTTTTTTTTTTCTTTTGACTTATATTATGTGATAGAAGCCTTGAAGACATTAGGCCTGACGACCACTCCTCTCCAGCATGCTTTTAAAATGTGTTTTATATTAATCATAATTGGGAAAGCAAGGCTTTTCTCTTGACTTTGCTTCTAGCTTTTGGGGATTTATGGAGGTTGATTTTATAGTTTTTCCTTGGAAGGGCAGGAGTGATGAATCTGTAACAGAGATTTCTTTTCTAGCTCCATTGGTGGCTGATGATGGCAACAAATATTTCGTACAATGTTCAGTTTCCCTGCCAGTTAGTCTGTAGCCTCTTCCTTTCTCCATTGCTCCTCAGCAGTAAAAAAAACCACTGAGATGAAATTTTGCAGTGAAAAATTGTACTACAAATCCTCCAGGAAGAATGAGCCACACTCTGGGAACTCAGCCCATGGGGGGAGGTGTAGCCATCCATTACCTCCCCTACTGTGTCAGAGGGGATACTTTTTATTAAGGTTTTATGAGGTGAGTTTTGGCAATGTCCTTGGGATCACTGCCTTCCTGCCAGGCAGCAGAAGCAGAACCACAAACCATAAGAAAAGCTATGACTCTGATACTTGCAGTGCAAGGGGGTGCTCTGCATCACTGACAACATTTTCTTATTTGGGTGCTCCATATTCCAGGGAAGAGAGATGGGCATTGGTTAAGATGTGCTTGTAAACATGATGCTGTGTGCTGGACCTCTAGGTACAATACTTGGCCACATAAATCTTACTCAGTATGAAAACATTTGTATTGAATACTGGCTATATATAAACCTTAAATACTCCAGCACTTTAAGAAAAATCTATATTTTATGGATTAAAATATGCATAAGTTTAAATTTATCTGTGCATTTCTTCTTTGGAAACTGTTCCTTGAGAATAACATTAATATTTATTGCATTTTCCGTGTCTGAGCAATTATATGGGCATAAATTCTTCAAGAGCTGATTCTGCAGGACCTGAGTGGTTACATGGTATTCTATTTATGTCAGTGGGATTGCAGGTAGGGACCTGTGCAAGATCTTTGCTAGGCCTTTAAGACAGCCCATTCCTCTAAATTCTTCTATGGGCTTTATTGTGTGGGCTCTGGCATGCTTTGATACCTCTGAGAATTTATTCTCATTTTCTAAAGAAAATACAGATCTTTAAACAAAAATTGAACGAGCACATTGAATTATCAGGTTAGCTGGCATCCTTGATTTCTTCACTGTGAGTCCAAGGAAGGAAGCTTTCTATCAAAAGCACCCTGTCAGTTGCTAATACTTGGTTGTTTTCTGGAACTACAACCCAAATTTCTACTTGCAGCAAATCTATAACCAAAAGCCATAGAAATGCAATTAAAAATAAGATAAAGGCCAAAAAATCATGGATCCATGCTATCTGCACCCCTGAGAGAAACAGCAAATCAAATTACACTGAATGGAAAAAAGTAAATGATGAATCTACTAAGTGAGAATGATTCTTCACAAGATGAACAAATTAACTTCACAGTTCCATTTCAATATGTACTTCCTGCACAACTAAAACTCCCTCTCTCCTTCTGCCTCCAGGAGAGTGTACCTTCAGCTGGCAAAGACAGAATGCTAGCCACTCAGAAAGGTGACTTTTTTGGACAAATGAGGAAACTTTAATGAATTCCCCACTCTGCAGACGGCTGTAGTATATGTTAGAGCACCTGCTGCAACTCACTTCATATCACATTGCAGTTATGAAAAATAGTTTGCTATTTTGGAACCCTCTGGCAGCCAAAGTGAATCACTGAGGGCCCAAAGCTCATTTATCTTTTGTCAGAACTGAAGCCAAATGAACGCCATCTTGCCCAGCAGCTGAAGAATGGGGGGAAAACACTCTGCAAGTAAAAATAACCAGAAGAGCTTGCAAGAGTTGCAAAGACAAGTAACTTCTGGCAGGTAATAAAAAGCTTTTCACAATTCACTCAAGCTTTTTAGACCAAAGTATTTCATTCAACATCCTGAGGAAAGCAACTGGGATGGGGGAAGCAGGCAGGGCAGGGAGGGAAAGTGCAGAGAGTTGATCTGGGGAAGAGAGCGAGGAGAGGGAGGAGAGTCTGAGCCACACTCACACTGCCATGGCTGGGTGACCTGCTGGCTGCATACAGAATGACAAGTCTAGGACTTTAGATCCAGGTGCCACACAGATGTAAGGCAAGAATGGCCCTGACAGGCACTCCACACCGCCAAAGCAGCAAAGGCAAACCTGAACGATGCTGCTCGCCAAAGCCTGTGAAAGTTGTAGGACAGGTGGAAGAAATTGGGCACTATGTATTATGAATATAGGGGCTAACTGCTCTTTCAACACTTTTAACCAACAGACACATTGTCTGTGCCACTCTCAAGGATGCACACTGCTTTGGCTCCCCACAACTCTGTTGATGCCAATACTTTCACCGTTTGGGTGTTGACTTCCTCCACAATTTTATGTAGTTCTTAATAGCTTGCAAAAAGCAGAGTGCCAGGTGGTAAACTCACCACATATACCACACTTGTTCATATGGGATCCTTCTCCATATATTTCCCTTTTGAATATTTCAATGAATAACTGAATTATTTTATTCATTGTATTTACTGAATGGAGGCAATGTTACCTGCATTTGCCTCTAGCAGATCTCTGTGGTCACTGACATAAAGCAAAACCAGCTCCTCTGCAGTCCTGAAATCCAGCAACATATTGGGTATTTTTTCCTTAGCAAAACACAGTAATAACATAGGTAGAGGTAGGATCTTCTACTAGACCAACTAGAAAAGTTTGAAACCTAAAAGGTTTTGTCACAAAAGCCCTTTCCTCTTTCTGCTATGCTTGCTGGTCTAATGAAAGATAGGCCTTCTGTAAACCATGCATTTTTAAAGTAAGCAATAATCATATAATCTGAATGTGAGAAGTATCTCAATAGATGCAGACACACTATCTTTCCTTTCTTCTTTCCCTTATGTCTGGTAAAGCACATGTTCATGAGCATGTTTTGGCTATACATTCAAGCTTTGAAAGCAAATATTTTTTTGTTCTGTGGCCATGAAGGATATACAGGAGTACTTGCAACCACTGTAAAAGGAATTTTAAGGCAACCTAGTTCAGGGGAAAAGATAAAGCCAGGCATTAGCCCTATTTCATGTATGTGACTGTTACACAGGGTTCACGTTTCTATACGAACACTTTCCTCTCATGCTTCCTAATTATCTTTTTCGGCTATTAAAGACACTATTCAGATATTATTAGATACATAATAATAAATAAAATACACAAAATATGGAATGATCCACAGAATGAAGTTGCACTTTCAAATTCAGTAAGATCTGAACACAGTTGTTGTATTTTTTCCCATTTCTTTTCCCCACCATCCTTGGAGTTCATAATACAAAGAGTATTAGAATAAAGCATTGTTCTTTGTTTTCTGCAGAATTAAGTGTACCTCTGTGTAACAGGATCTTCATGATTAGATGCCCTGATACTAATGTTTGCTTCATAAAGAAAACTAAAACATGGAACAATACAGAGAATCAAACAAAGACAGGTCAATGCTTTTAGGTAGAAAAACTTTGAATCAAGATGTCAAATTATTTAATTTATTTGGTTTGCAAATCCTTTAAAACTTGTGATTTCTCTAGCTTACAAATAACCATTGACTGCCAGGCAATGAGGCTTCTCTTGATTTCCCTGGGACCTGGATCAGGGCTTTTAATTACCTTTGATTCTTTGACATTTTGATATGATCTTAAACACTTCTCGTACTGAACTTCAACTGGAAAGCTAAAGAGTTTTAAATGATTCTCACCAATCCAATTCCTTTACTTGCATCAGTTTAAGTACACCACAGATTGTTCACAAACTGAAAAAGAGTCTCAGAAGAACAGCAGGAAAACAGGAAATGAGCAGTGCAGCAGCATCATTTAAAACACAACAATAATACAGCCTCCCTCTTAATGACCTGAGAAAATCAACATGGGATTCTTACACAACTGTGTCAGTGTTCATGACACTTTGAATCACTTCTTTAAAAATCTATTCCATAAAAAATCATATAAAGAACAGAAAAGCTGCCATTACAGACCCCAAATCTTCTTTGAGCTGCATGTCAGCAACAACATTTGAACAGTAAAATCTTATATCCTGGGTTTAATTTCAAATTACAGGGAAAAATCATATCCTCCATATACAGCTAAGCAGCACCAGCTTGAGAACTCAGTTCCTAAGGTAGTTTCCAACATGTTCATATATTCTGCTCCAACCCAGATTCCCTCTGCTCCCTCGAAGGTGAATGGAGTTACAAAATACACAGATTACATGAAATTATTCAGGTTAATCATGACAGGAAGAGTATGAATCTCTTAAGAGGGAGCCTGGTGTGCAAGCAACATTGTCAAACGTGAGATCCAAATGCAATTAAATGCCAAATACTCTACACTGGAAGGAATAATCTGAATCACAGCAGCATCTTACAGGCTCTGCATTACATCATGACAGATATGTACATCTTTGTAGATAACTGAATGAAGAAACAATCCCAAACAAAAGATAATAAAAACCCTAAAATGCAAAATACATTATACAGAAAATAAATTAGGAAAGTAATTTTGATTCCATATATGCAATTCAGAAATCTAATCTCCTTTATTGGATTGGGGTTTTAGGACTTTGAAAAGAAGTAGGAAAACATGATGGAGTGCTTTATGAGTGGCAAATACTAAGAATGATCAGAAGCATTGAAAAAATCCTCACCATATATGAAGCTGAAAGAGTCAGGGGTTTAATCCTCAGACAACCTAAATGCAGGGAGATGTGACTATTTTGACTATAGTAAACAGAAATCTGGTGAGAAGACTTCTAGTTAGAAATATATTTCTCCAAAACAGTTAAAGGAAAATCATTTTCTTTTTGATTTACAGTTAGGTTGTACAGCTTATTTCTAGAGGGTGATGGCCAAAAAACTTCACAAAATTCCAACAAGCTGAGATACAATGCTAAGGAAAAAATTCTGAAGTAAAGTATATTCAGAAGTATATTCACCTGGCCTAAGACAGCCAGGGGTGAGCAGAGAGCAGCTTCACTAATGGACAGTCACACACAGTGCTAAAGCAGCCAGAGCATCACTGCTGCAGACAGTTTTTACCCATTCAACATCAGTGATTGCACAGACTGCAATTCTCCATTTCTGTTTCTGCCACAAGTTTCTTTCATTCACTTTCCTACTCTTGCACTTAAAAGCTTTTCTTCTAACAAAATAAAAATAATACTTTAAAGAGGAAAGCTGTAAGAACAATGCCTGCCACTTTGCCTCACGCCATGCTTTGGGAAAGTTTTCAATGAAGAGCATACCAGAACAAGTGGATAATGCAGGAAACTAAGAACATTTAATGATATCAATGTGACTACAGGTGTCGGGAGGCATCTCAGAGTCTGAGGCTTCATTCAGTTACAGTTCTCCATGCCAAGAACAGATCAATCAAGATACTTGTGAGGTGAACTGAATACTGAGAGTAACATTCTTTGAAATGCTTGTCATGGACTGAGTCTATGTTTTTCTGTTTCAACACTTCATCTCTAAAAATCCACCTGCCCCTTTCCTTCCCTTCCCTTCCCCAGTCACTTTTTTAACTGTAATTGCAACTCCAGCCTAAAGCTGGTGTGGCCAAAGGGCTCAGTTAGCCAGGCTCAAGGAATTCTCTTCCTGTTACCAAGCTGAGGGATTCAAGCAGAAAACACCTCATCTTCAAAAAGAAAACATTACTGATTTGGACAGAGCCTGTTAGATTTCTGGTGGTGCTCATCGATCAGACATTTTGACATGGGCCATGTTTGGGCTCAGACCCAAATTGCATTTGGCTCAGCAATTTCAGGAGACACCTGTTCAGCTACAGGTAGAGGTTTGTGGGCAGAAGGGGCAAAGAGCACCCATGGAAATCAAGGGGTGAAGCAGCAAACCTTCCCCACAGGGGCTGTACAGGGGAGGAGAGGGTGTGCAAGAGAGACACATCCCACTCTTCTCTTTCACAGGAAAAGAGCTCTCTGTTAACAGGGATTCGTAGGAGGTCCTGATATTGGCTCTGCTCTTCCCAGTGACCTTATTTAAATAGAGGTCTGTCACTCTGGGAATAGATAACATCCAAATTGACAAACAAACCCTTCATTATATATGCATAATACTATACTACTCACATTACTTAAAGCTTTTTAGCCAAAATTAATATTTGTTCTTTAGCAGAGTTATTCAGGTGCTGCAGCTTGTTTTCATTTCACTTATTTACATGGAAAAAAAGACTCTACTTTCCCCTCCTATTCTGAAGCCATTTCACCACTCATCATTTAAAAAAGAAGAATGGGATATGTCACTTGAAATTTTCTCTTGAAAACATTTATTCATTGAAGAGAGCAGTGCTTCTCCCCCTTCTTTAGAGCCTACAATATAAAATTAATCTAGGAAAATCAGGCATGTGAAAGCAGATCTTCCTATAAACATATTGCAAACAGTTAAATGGTCCCATGGCTCTGGAAAAGCCCAAGGCAGTTATAGCAGAAATGAGAGTACATCAGTACTTACCCTGGTAGCAAAGTCTCTGAACTTGGAACCCAGTTCAAGGAAGCACCACAGCTACAGTTCATGGCATTTTGTGAACTGTGTTCTGCTCTTTCTCCTACCAGAGAGGAAAACTCTACTGTTTTACTCCAATACTGAAATTCTTTCATATGCAAATGTGTCAGGAATAGCATAGCCTCCAGGGCACTGGCAAAACCTGAGAGGCACAAGACTCCAGGAGTTGCTCATTAAAGGTATGTTCTGATCAGGACAGCAATCTAAAGGGATTCAAGTTGTATCCACTCTCTTCCTTCCCACAAAATACAGGACATCTAGACTTTCAGAAAATTCCTGATCAGTTCAAGTTTCCTCATCAGGAAATACAAATGCAATGGATTGCTCAAAACCCAGAGAGCTTTCCTAGGAATATAATGAGTTCAAAGACATGCTGTTCAGAATGGGTTTCCTAGGTCCACAGGGCATTTTTAGGTCAAAGAGAAAGGCATTCTTCCATCTCCCTAGTCTCTAGCAGCCTGGCATCTGAAGAATGCCAGTGGGATGGGAGTGACTGATCCAACACAGGCACTGAGGCTCAGGTCTTTCCTCACCCTCCAAGCGCGGTACTGGAAGAATTATTCCCCTCTGCAGACACAGCAAGGGATGCTTTCAAATCTGAAATCATCGTGCCTAAATACATTTCCTACACAGTGCAAAACTGCCTCCCATGGCAAGTTTCCTTCTGCCAACACAAAGGTTATGCTGTGTAATACTCCTGCCATTGCACACAAAATAACACTTTGGATAAAAATGCCCTTCAGACTAGGACAGGCTGCTTTTGCCCTCAAACTTAAGACTGGGCTTATTTTTCAGTGGGATGCTCAAAACATTTCAGACACAACAGATAAATTTTTTAACTAACATGATGTGAAATAAAAACAACAAAACAACCCAAAGAACCCCACAACTTTAAAGGTAGGAGAAATGAGGTATGTTTGCCCCAGAGCACACAGGCAGCAAGGGAGACAGGAAAGAAAGGCTCTGCATCTCCACTTCTGACAGAAAGAAGCACCTCCTTTTTCTTATACATCCTTATCATAAAATTTTGCTACTACCTGTGTGGGTAGAGAGCCTGTTGTATGTTGTTTAAATGATCTGGCTCACACTTCTGCAGAAAAGTCTTCTCAAATAGCTTTAACTACTAAACATCTGCTGGAGGTGTTTCTTATGCCAAAAAAATGTCACATCAAGAAGGTCACTCACATTGTGCTAACACCTTAATAAGTTATTCTTTCTTTGTTTGGCTTGATGCTCTAATATTTAGAGACATTTTAAATTTTCTACACTACTAGCAAGCAGCTTGTTCAGAATTATGGAGTGAAGGTTACATTGAAAGTGTCCTTTTCCTTTCAGATGAAGTTTGTGTGCAGTACTCCAAAGCAATCTAAGAAGCTCTGTCCTCATTAATCTAAGTTTTGAGTCTCAAAGAACAGTATCAAAAGGCTTTGCTCCCCTGCCTGTGCTGCATAATTTCTCTCTCTCTCTGCTCTCCTCCTCCTCCATTTTACCTTTGTAGCTATAATAGATGGCTTCTTAATGTTTCTGTGTTGGGCAACAACCTGAACTGCGCACAATGAGATACAAAAGAGAGAGTTGTCTGTACTTACAATTTCAACTCTTTTGTAAATTCTTCTTGTTATGGTCTGCCCTTCACCACTTTACATTACTCACCAACAGAAGAAAAACAAAGATCACTAAGCACGGGACTGTGAAACTTGCACACTGTTTCTATATGAAAATTGAATCCCTGCTTACAGGAATTACTATTTAGATAATGCAAATGAGCTGTCACACACTGAAAGAAATTTGGCTCTCCATGTTGTAAACGTGGCTGTGTTTACAGACAGACTTTGAAACTCAGCTCTGGGGACTGCATTGGGCTCTTGACAAGGTATTTTAAGAAGGGTAGGAGTCAGTACACCAGAGAAATAAGAATCAGAGAGCAAGACAGATCTCTTTCTAGTAAGGCGGTGGACAGCAACACTGCACATTCATCCAGCTTTGTGGATAAAAGGAGCAGAATTTTGCTAATCCTCACACACAGAAGCAGTGCTATTACAATTGCTCAGTCAGCCATTCTGGGGTGAATCTGGATCATTTGGGTTTTAAGACTATTATGATAGCTTTACATTTCACTGAGCAGACTATTACATGTATAATTCAGAAAGACAGTGAATACTTAAATGTGGATTCCAAGTTCACTGTGCAGAAGAAAACAGTGGACAGTTCAGACCTCTGTGGATATCATCTCTTACCAAGTATCAGGACAAAACTAAGTATTTCTAGTTAAATATGTACAGCATTTACAAACACTTTGGGAGGAATGATACCAACACACTTCTGGGAAGAATAAGTACTCTTTATACTACTTGTTTTGTTCCCTTCAACTCCCCTATCCTACATTAGGAAAAAAAAAAAATCTGGCCTTTAATATATATGAAATTTAATTTCTGTATTTTACTGCACTACCCTAATATACTCATTGTTTGTTCACCATTTCTTTATCCCTTCAAACTTGACCTCCATATCTTTAGTATTTTCTAATCAGTGGATTACTACATTTTGTACTTCACTGCTTCAGAAATACAAAATTTTCATTTGCTTTTATGGTTAGAGCACAACACCAGAAAAGCAGAAGGCAAATTACTGAAGAGAAAGAAAACTTCCTAAGACACACCTATATCTGAGAGCTTTTAACCAAATACTGCAAATGTAATCAGTATTAAGGTGAAAATAGCACAGTATATTTTAAAAGAATAAGGCACAGAATAGAAAGGATAGCTTTATATTTATTTGGATTCAAAGCACTGCTTCTTGCCATCATCGCAACACTGCCTCTATCCAACTTACAAGTCATTTTTAACAATTGGACAGCTACATTTGTGACTTCCTGAAAATTCCCTTTTGAATAGTTGGTTTGCCTTCCTCACGTTTGGCCTTGAAACCAGATGGACCCTGGTGGAAAGATGCCTGAGGGATTCCTTCAGCAGAGATAACATCGAAGGCAACTGCACCCAGTGCAAAGGCCCATATCACAGAGTCCTGCTTTCAATGGAGACCAAAAGCAGGTCCCCAGGGCAGAGTGGAAATGCAGAACAGGCAGAAATGCTGCTTCTTTGGAGCACTGACTGCAGCTGAGCCCCCAGGGATTTGCAGCTCAGCAGTTTCCTGAGCTAGAGCAGTTTCTGTGTGTTTAACATCCTTCAAGGATTTCTCTTCCACAAACTTGTGCAGGCTCCTCTACGACAGCTCTGCTGGACTTACAGAGAAGTGTTTCACAAATAAATAAAAAGCAATTTTCAAGCCAAGAATCTGTGGAAAGAGGGGAGGCATGTGATAAAGAGTACATGAGGAGCCTGTAGCCTGTTCCAGATGAAATTTGTATCTGCTCATTTTGAGTTCATGCCATGCATCCGAAGTGAAAGCACCATTTTATGCTGCTGAAACATCTGGGTGATCCACACTGACACTTGAGCACGTAAGGTGTGAGGGATCACCACTGTATCTAGTATGGAAGAGGTACAAGGGAAGAGGGAAAGCTGCCATCTCTTGTGGCCAGGGAAAACAAATCCCAGGTAAGTTTTAAGTTTTCAGACCTGAACAAAGCATTCTGACATACAGAGTCTCACCCTGGCAGAGAGTCATCACCTGGGAAAAAAGGCATTCAAGCAAGAATGGACAAACCAGTTAGTGACCCTCCAGGTTCTGCAGCTGGGGCATTCTGGATGCTTTCAAAACATCTGTGTTTGAACCTTTAACAAGGCTGCTTTCTGCACACACCCCAGGTTATTTAACTAACCTGCACATGCCCAAATCATAAACAGACTAGAAATTCCCTCTTCAGACCACATGCTCAGCCAGCTGAACTCCACAAGCAATAGCATTTTTCACATCCATGGAAGGGGAAGCTTGAAGCTCCATAAGAAATTCAACATATAGAATGTTAATTACCCATATCCACTTTTAAAGTCCAAAGCATTAGTCCTGACTTACTGCTTTTGTGAGAAACAGTTGAAGTTTAACTGATACAATTCAAAGGGCTTGGTTTTTAAATCTTTCTACAAAGTCTGCCCTCTTTTAATGACTCTCAATAACATTGCTTCATTTTCTACATGTTAACACCCTTTTATTTCAAATTTGATACATTCTTTTAAACAACTTTCAAAAAGATTCATCATTATTGACAGTAAATGCCAGGGCATTTTCCCCAGACTTTTTGGTCAGTCACAAAAAAAAATTTGAAAATTATTAAGATGTGTGTAGGGATCACACAGGATATATGTTGCACACCGGAATTACTGCTAGTAAAGTCCAGGGTAAGGAAGCAAAAAGGACTTTTGCATAATATCCACAGATGTTTTATTCAGCGTGTGGTGAGATGTTCAGGTCCCAGCACCCACACCTAGAGGGTCTGAATTTTGGCCTACCAAGGGGCCTGGGGGTGAACTTGGTCTCTGGGCAGTACAAAGATGAGGGCCAGTTGGGGAACAGGGAGGAGTGGCTCAGGGACATAGGAATGGACATAGGAACAGGGGAAGGAGCCAATGGGGTCTAACAGCTTTTTGAGGGAAGCTTCTTGTGTCTCCCAAAACCAGGGAATGCCCCCAGGGTCTCCACAGATATAGGGTCTACATGAGACCACAAAGACTGTAATATCTTATGGTAACAGCAACATGGGGCCACACACTGTTCTAGAAGACAGGTATCAATGTGATGTCTAAATTAATCTGCCCTTTATGCCAAACTCCTATTGACATTGAAGAGTTCTGCATACACAAAAAGAGCAGACAGAATATAATGCAAAAATAAAGTGGCAGCATCAACTGAAGTTCCTTGTTCTCCTGAGTTTGTCAAGGCTTTGTTACTTGGCAGCTTTTCATACAATATTTATTATGGCTGCAATTTTTCCCCATTAACATGTTTTAATCTGGGAAAAATGTCACATTTTTCTATTTTGAATCTACGAAGTCTGACATTTTTTGTGAGCTCATCTTTAGTATATCGCTTTTTGTTCTAACCTCGGAGGATTGGAGAAAAGATGCTTCTCCTATCTTCTTACTTCTTTTCCCTTTGAAGTTTATACATTCCCTGTATTTTGGGTTTGTGTGGTATACAGATTCTCACAATAGAGTGGAAGTCACAGACAGTGTTCAGGCCTTAAGCTATTATCGCTCAAACTACAAGTGGATAGAAAACCTCTTTGCTAATATCAAAGACAGACCAAGTCATATATCAAAGAAATGGGTCAGAGCTGACTCCTCGGGCAGCCTAGATTCTCTCTGGTGGATCAGCATTTCAAATTAGCAGGTGCACATGTGCACAGTGTACAACAAACTGGATAATCTACTGCTTGACAGCTCAAAAACATTAGCATTCAGTCAGATGGTACTTTATCACTTGCTTCACCATAGATGATCAACATTGCAAGCAGCATGGGAAAAAAATCTAAACATGTCATAAAAATTCTTTTAGAATTCACCAAAAGGCACTTTCTCTGAGCTAGTATTTTTCTTTTTTTTTTTTTTTTTTTAGATAGTCAACTCATACAAGCTGAAATTTGTATCTGCTCATCTAGAGTTCATGCCATGCATCAGAAGTGAAACCGTAATTTTTATCCTTCTACATGAACTGAATTGTTGTTATCCAGTTTTCCAGATGTGAGAATCTGTCATCTCTGTCAATGTCTGTGTATCTAAATTTGTATTTCAGCACTCTGGCTTACAGGTCTGGAACCATGCTGTGCAACTAAAAGGAAAAGGTATTTCTTTCCCTCCTACAAGGAATGTTCCATTGTTATGGAACAAATTTTGTCACTATTATTTTTTAATTAGAGGTGTAATGCATCTAATATATTTCATAGTCTTGAATTCCTTACCTAATCTGTTTTCTTAAAGTTCAGAAATACCAGTTTACCATTTAAATATCTGTGGAGATCATTCATGAGATAATTTTTTCTCTGTGTAGGCAGACTACATCTATCCAAATAATGAAGTGTCTTTTAAAGGTAATATTTACATTCACAAATATTCCATATAACAATCTTGTTCTGAATAAACAGATAATATAAAATAAATATGGCCAGTTCTGATTTCACAGTCTCTAGAGTGAAAGATTTTAACCTACATTTAATGTCTTGAGGAATTGATAAGACAGCACTATTTTACCATTAGTAGATCAGATTCCACAGGATATTTGCTGTTTTCAGCATCTTTTCCTCTTCAAACACTGTTTAATCACAGTGCAAACTCATTCACTGAGCTGCTTACACACAGTATTTAAAAAGCAAATTCAACTTAATATGCATTTTTGATTTTGTTATAACTCTCCCAAGGCTTACCTAGAGAGGCGAACCAAAGTGAAGCTTTGCCTGCCTTATGGACAGCAGAAGACACCCCTGACAGAGAGCAGAGTGCCTCACAGGAGAGTGCCTGAGGACTTCCGACCACATACCCATAATCCAGCTCTAAATCCTCATTCTGTTACCAGCCAAGTCACTTCCATGGAGCACATCTCTCCTTGTTAGTGCCCGTGGCCTTTTCCAAAGCATTGTGTCAGCAGCTGCATGCAAAACAGCTGAGAGACATCATTAAAAATACATGGGAATCTCTCTGCTGATGGCATGCTGAGAAATAGTCAACAATTCTGGTAGTGCAAGCTCTGTCTCACGTTGAGCTGTCACCCACACTAAACAGGGGGCTGGACATCATGAGCACTCTCACCATCTCTACTTCCCCTATATTTTCTATCCTGATGAAGTTCAGTGTCAGCCTCCAGCTGGCAGAATAGTCAATATTCACCACTGAGTGTTTCTGCCACAGCACCACAAGACAAACAAGAAGAGGTTCAGGGACCTGTTAATTCCAGATCCTGTTAAGAGATTATACTTCAAAACCAAATGCTGATTTTGAGCATTATGTATCTTGAAGGATGAGGATAGGTGGAAATTATCACTACTGAGTGGGTTATATCTGGAGAATTTACTAGCCACTTCGAATATCTACTAAAGAAATTTTAAATGAAGAAATGTTAAATTTGTAATTATATGAAATTTCAGTTATCCACATTCCGGCACATCTAAAGCTCTTGGGCCATTCCCTGTTGTCTTTCAGAAAAATGTGCAAATGGTGCCATCTAGAATTGTAGTAGGTGATATTTGGATATGTGTCTGTGGCCTCCCAACCTATCAGTTGTCACAGCATATGCCACAGTTGAGATGGCCACGATACACAGAGCATCCCCATACAATTTCAGAAAGCTTCACCCCATACACAGTAACACCACGTCACTGCAGAAGGCTGCAAGCATCTGCCCTTCTTGTTCTTCAGCCCAGCCTTTCATATCCCTCATGTTCATGCACTGCACCTGTGTGCCCTCTGTTCCCTTTGGTGGTTGGTCAGTGCACCTGGGCACTCCATGGCTCACTGCTGTCAGTGCTGCTCACCTGCTTTGCACAGCTGTGCCCACTGGGGATGAGGCTGGGCCACAGCCCCACTCCCAATTACCACAAACTGTGTGCCCACATCCAGTGGCTACCATTTTACTTCTTCATTTACATGATGAAGAATAAAGTATGAAGGTGTAGAACAGAGCAGCATGGAATCTAAAATTAAATCCTACCCTGCACAAGGAACTTGTTTGTCTTCTGCACCAGCCCACCAGAGTGCAAATCAGACCTATTGGACAAGTACTGGAGTCAGCAGTTGTGGAAACTGTACTGCCACTTGACACACAATTTTCATCTAATACATTATAAATGTTATAAATATTTTACTTTATAGGCAACACAAGGCAGAAAATATTTTACCAACTGACTGCTACAGGATTTTGCTTCAATTCAGGAGGAAAAAAAAATCTTGATTTTTTTAAGGAATGCCACTGGTTTTGTTATCCTGCTGTAACAGTTATCCTGGCTTCTATTCCAGCAGTCCCTTCTGCCAAAGTGGAGGGCACTGCACAGCTTTTTACAAATCTTCTTAGGTAAAGCATGTACAGGAGTCATACAGATCCTTGTGCAAGTAAAGGATCAGGATTTTGATGATCAGGAAGGAACTGGAGGAATCTTTCCTCTTTCAGACCACTTTTCTTTGACCTTAGCTAGTCCCCTCAGCAATGTTTTAGCCCCAGAAATATCTGAGTCAACTTCAGGTGCCTTTCTTCCAGTGCCAGGCTCTCCTTTATTCTATTCAAGTTTTTTTCACACTTTCTACATCATCAGTTCCATTTACAGAGTGCCAGTGGAAGTCATTTCCCCAGTCAGGCAGTTACTGCTCATATGGAATGGAGAGGTTAAGGCTACTTCACACCAGTACTGGTGGGCTTCACCCTGGTCCCAAAGCATCCCAACAGCTCTTCTGGGGGCTCACAACCTGTCAGTTAGATAATCCAAATTTCACTTCACAGTTGCACCAATACAGACAGAATAGCCCTTACATGAAGGGCCAACACACTTCTTTTACAACTGCCCAATTCTTAGGAGTAGGTCTGTGCCATCCAGTGGGCAGAGAACCTGCCTGGGGTTTAAAGCAAACTTCCCTAAGTCCCACTGTGTGCTGAGAGGGTCTGTGCCTCCCCTCTCCACAGCCTCTATTATTCTATCATATAAAGGATTCAGATAGAATAGGGCTGCCTTCAAGGCCACCTGCACACAGAATGTCTCACAGCAAATTGTTCTGGATGCTCTGGAACTGGAAACAGAGATTAGCTCAATTTAACAAAGGTAGATCTATTTCTTGAACATTCACAAATGAGAAGAAATAAAGAAGAGAAGTTCCCAAAACTTCCAAAGCTAATGCCTACTATACTTTTTGGGAAGTCGTTAATCCAATTGCACTTGGATTAACTTCTGATTCTGTCTTTCATGCCAAATATATATATATATATATATATATATATATATATACACACACACATATGTCTGCTGTTTTTTAGGGCATGATTTGTAAACATCTGCAAGTGGCAGTACTCATGAATGGCTCCAAACAGGACCATCTCCCAAAGAGTACCTCCACTGTGTGTATGTTGCACAGGACCTGGCATCCAGTAACTCTTGTAGAGCACTGTGCCTGTGAGGAGCACAGACAGGGGCAGGCACAGACCTGCCAGGGGCACCACAGTGCCCAAGGCATGGGGAAAAGACAACTGCAAGCAAAGAGCCTTTACTGCTCTGCAAACATCAAGTTTTCTTTGTTTCTGCAGACTTGCTCAGTGTCAGTAAATTGCTGAATTTTTCTCTGGCAAGAGAGGAGGCAGAAGATGAGGACATGAGCTCACCTTGTGCCTCACTGACTCCATCACATGCCTGGAAACCACAGAATCTTGGGACTCAGTGTGAGCTTTGGATTGGAACAGTGCAAAAATAAGGACTTCTGGCTAAAAGATAAGGCCTCATATACTCTAGGAGAGTCTCTCTATCTCTTCACCATCCAGGCTATGAAGAAATCCCAACCCTCCTGGAATGCACTCAAGAGTAGATACAGCCACACCATCAGATGCTTCACACACACAATTTTAAATAAATGAACAAACAGATGAAATCTGACTGTAACAAGCTACATATATTCAGATATCACATAAATATCAGCTGTTATTTTCTTATAAATGCAATTGCCAACATGTAATAAATAAAAGAACAAACCAACACTCTACCCTGCCAGGCAGGAGGGAGCCAAGACAAGAACTCATCACTATAATTTTATCCTGCTGCCACTGATGAGCTTCACTCCAAATTTGCCAGGCATAAGCTTCAGGTTTAAAGTAACAGTGACTGTGAGCTAGAATTAAAAAGCAAAGCCAAGAACCTTTCATTCCTGCAAAGTAACTGCACTGAGTTTGAAATACTCAAATAGGCAGAGTTTGGGGTTTTTTAAAATAGATTTCCCATTTTCAGTCTAAAAATGAAAGAAGTTGGGTTTTTTTAAACTTTGTCTATATCAGTTTTTCAGCTTTTCTGCTCTCATGATTACATATATATAACAAAATATTTTTTCTCTGTGTGAGAATATTTGTGTTCCTTGACAAGAAAAACCATGCAGCCATTGATATCATCATTTCTTACAGTCAAGTACCTAGCTGAAAACCCAGATCCTGCCTCCAAAACATAGCTGCAACTGGAAACAACCCCTAGAAGGAAGTTCCAGATGTCAAGCTAACTTGGCTGCTGCCTGGAGGATTGTCAAAAGATGGAACTAACCTGTGATTCTCCCTTCTGCAAAACAGAGAAGGGCCTGATCACAGGGAAGTCTATAAAAACTACTTGTTGAGTTCTTGATTTTGCTGTTTGTTGTTTTTTTTTTTAAACAGAGTTCTTAAGCTAAGTGGCTGATCATTCAAAGGAAGTGTGCAGTTGTTTTGATTGATGATTGAATTTTAAATATTTATGATGGATGAAGTGTGTATCTGGAAATGTTTGGAGGTACTGCTGTTTGTTGTATGCTTCTCACCAGGACTCAACTGAAAATGAGATAACATCACTGGGTTTAATTCCAGGATAAAATACTGTAAGAAATTGTACAGACAGAAACACTGAATGTGTGTGAAATCTAAGTAGCTAAAAGCTATTTCAAGGCTATTTTCAGAATATTTTGAAATTATAATTTTTTTTCTTAAAAACAATTTTCTGATGACTTGGTATTTGATGTACTCTTGAATCACAACTTTTCAAATGCTTTTTAGCATTCAACAGGAATTTGCATCACCTGTGTTCCTTTTGAACTGTTTAAAACAAGGAAAACCAAAAAGCTGGGTGGTATTAGTGACCACTGTGGTACCTGAAGAGAGATGATGGCCACGTTGCCTCAGATCAAATTGCTAAAGCTGTTATTGCCCACCCAGACTGATCCCATAGCTTTGGACTTTGCTAGAGGGCAGAGCTTGGCAATCTGATATTTTGGGTTCTCCTTCCTCAGCAAGGAGGATAGGGGAGAGGAAGATGCCACACAGACCAACTCCACATTCTTCTTCTCTATTTCCTTTTCCCCCAAGGCAGGAGGGTAGCAGAGGGAAAAATAATCTCCTTTTGAGCTGCCATAATGAAGAACATCCACTCAAATTCTTTTATCTTCCATCCAGCATTTTGGCGAATTTTATATCGCCCCAATGTGGGTTTTTTTTTAGAATAGATTTAGAGATCCCCAGGGAGGATCCAGCACCTGGTAGATCTGGGCATGTGCAGAGGTCACAGCTTCCCTAGGGACCATCCTGTAAAATGAGATAAGCCCTGACACTCAATGCACTTCAGAGCTCAGCTCGTGCCTCCTGCTGGCAGAGAGGCACAGCAACTAACACCACTCGAGAAATGATAAAAACAAAACCCAAACCTGAAATTATACTGTTGTATAATTATATATATACCACAGTTCTTAGAAGTCTGATTACATTGATGAATAGTTGAAAGTAAAAAAATAGCAATAACTGGCTATGTATGACATAAAATTCATAAAGAATATAAAATACCTGCACCTCATATTGTTATTGTACTTCTTTGGGAAAAATCCTCCCAATGTCTAAGAACTTTACAGAAAATCCTATATATTATCTACACACATTTATCTCTAGTATAATGTGAGGATATTTTTAATAAAAAATATAGGAGCCCAGGATTTTCCACAATCATTTGTGTTTTGTTAAATACTTATGAAGTAATCAGAAGAATTGATAGTCTATAGCTTTCTGCAGCAATGTTTTCACATAAAATGAGCACATTTTGATTCAGTCTCTTAAGACATATCTCTGGCTGTATTGATGGGCAAGAATATTACAGATTACAGTATCATGTATTATTGATCCATTGCAAAAATTCTGTGAGTGGAATTTAAATTCTCAGATGGTTTTTTATATCTTTTTTATTTTAGATATCTTCACCAGGGCCAAAATTGTTTATCACAAGCTTCAGCCTAAGGCAAAATTCTAGACCTGAGCTAGGATCCATTAAAATACATGTTGGAAAGGCAGGTCTGGACACCCCAAGGAACAATATGCCACTGTAGCCAGAGTATTTCTCTTTGCCCACTGTCAACTAAAAACATCCTTCAGATTTCCCTGATGCTTGCTTATTGAAAAGTCTCGATAATTACGTCCTGTACTTGACAATATTCAGAAATTATTTTCTGCTGCCATAAGAAATATTTAGGATGAAAATATTCTGCCATTGGCACCTTTCTGTGTGGTATTAATACTAGGAATGTATTTATATTTAGGTTTCACCCATGAGAAAAAGATTCTTGTATAATTCAGTACTACACTTAGAGACGAAAAAACCTCTAGGCCACAATATGTAGTTAATATTCAGAATTAAGTCAGTTTATTATGCATCAACTGGTAGGTCAAACTCAGCTTTGTGTGCTGTAATTTATAATACAGCTTTATGCCCAAAGCAATATGGAAGCCCTGAAGCAACACAGTGAATTATTACAACTGAATCTGAACACTACTCCAAAAATGTATAGGATTCTTCTATTTCTGTTGCATGCAGGCTATAAACATGATGTCAGATAGCTCTGTGCTGCAAGGACATCTAAATAAAATAGCAGTTTCATGACCAGTGTCAGCATTTGGCAGTCTAGTTCCTGCAGCCTTAGTAAGGGGTAGTCCAGCTGCTTCAACTGATTTAACTAATTCAATAGGAGTGATGGGAGGAGCTTTTAAACTGAGGACCTTTTGAACTCTCTAAGAACTAGCAGATTTTTCTCTCCAAATGGTGTAGCAAATAAAATGGCACATACCAGTTCTGCCCAAGCTCAGACTTTGTATTTATATTTTGTGACCCAAAGACATAAATCAATATGTTTCTGGGAATCCTCAGGAGCTGCTTTCCTCTCTTCTGCTTGCACACTGGCTCCTGCCTGCTCCAAAGGGGACACATCTAGGGCAAAGCCAGGCTGTCCTTGCAGTGCCACCACTGTGGTGAGCTGTGAATAGTTATACTACCCTGTACACGACAAAGAAAACTGGAAATGCACACCATGGACCCAGCCAAATCAGTTACAACCCCTTCAAAGGCTGGAGAAATGAGCTGCTCCAATTTATCCCTTAAAATATTATAGAATAAATGTGGATATTTATCCACACAGCAGTCTAGAGACAGGATAACTGCAAAACACATGGTGCCTTTGCCAGCCCTGAAAACCAGACATGGTTTTGTTTCTATAATTCTAAAATACAGCTGAGCTTAACACTTGGGATCATTAGGCCAAAGGTGCATTGGAAGTACCACTCTGAAGGGTATTTTCAGGTATGAGGTTTATTCCTTCCCCACTCTCCTCCCATCACTGAGTTCCACACATAACAGGTGCATTAGCACTAAGTTTGCCAGCTCAGACCTGGTATTCACTTTTGTACACTCCTTTTAATATTTTTAATCCTCTAGTAATATGTCACTCGGTAAAGAAATAAATTTTAAAAATAACCAAACTCTGTAATCAAACCCCATCAACATTGGCTAATTAATGCTGAGCATTTTGATGTTGTTTCTCACCACTGCATAGCATCTCTCTCTGAACTCACAAAGAGCCTTATTTATACATTCCTTGGAGCAGTTCTTCACTGCTGTATCCCTGTGACTGCATTAGAATGGATTTATACATCCTCCTGACTTACACCTCTTTGAGAGATCAGAACTAGTCCCAGGAGGTTTACGCCTCACCTAAATTAGTTCCCAATGTGAAAGAATCTGCAAATAAACTAATTAGAGATTAATTGGCTAATACATATAGATAAGTTAATTAGAGATTAATTAGTGTTTATATAGTATGGTCCTTAGAAGATGTAAATTGCTCTTAAAGTACTAAATATCACATGTCAGTTTTTATGGCTGGCTGACAGCTCTTAGTTGCTGTTGTATCTACCAGCTCACACATCTCCACACAACTCCTTCTGTATAGTTTGTCATTATGAATTTCTCTTCTCACCTCGAAAAAGAATTAACTAAAGAAAATAAAATAATCACATGAAATGATGGTGCACTATTGAAATGCACACACCTCCAAAGAAGAAAAAGAAATGTCCATCTCTGTTGTGCAGGAGGGGTAAAGTAAAAGTGGCAGGCCATGCTGAGCTTTAAGTTGTGTGGCTTCACAAACCCTTGGAGCAAATCAGGTCTCTCCAGAATTTGGTTCCAGATGCTTCTTCACGAACTCTTCTCCTTTAACCCATCAACCTTCCCGAGATATGGGCAGGAGCAAGAATGTGCCAGTACAATCTAAGAACATAAACTGCCTTCCTATTCTATGCCTATAATTTCCCACCTGGTTTCAACTGCTACAAATTTTATTTTCCTGGATCAGTCTAACTCCATCCAAGAGTTGCTCTCATTTCTCAAACACTGTATTCTATGCAATAGAAAGGATATGCACTTTGGAAAACCTATGTTGTTATATACTCATATTTATAAAATGTATTGTGAATTTTTTTTTATCAAGGTTTTCCATCTCAAGCATTTATGCTCCTAGATAATGTTGCCAGTTCTGAACTGGTTACTAGGATGGATTTTGAGGAATGTGGGGGGACATAACTGAGCTTGAGTCAGCCCCTGAGAGAGCAAAGGTTGAACTGCAAGCCTTTCATGCTATGGTTTCCAGGTCCTGTATGCTTGTCTGACCCTAAACCTGGTACTGGTTTTACATATACCAGCGCAGGCTGAACACAAAGCTAGTGAATATTGCCTAGTTAATGCAAAACTCCAAACAATGGACATTTAGGATAACTGTTCCATTTTACAGATCACTTTGCTGATGTGCACACAGCCTGCACAGGCAGAGCTATTGTATAGAAATACAATTTCCTATTGATCAAAGCTGATACTTGTAAACCACAAAGGATAGAATCATAACTAACCTGTTGAAAAAAAAGGAAAAAAAAATCTTTTTTGTAAATCTGTACCCTGAGAAGAAAAATTTTACAATCTTGGCTCTAATAGGTATTAATAGATTCAGTAATGCAAAGTTAAGAACTCTTCAAAGTGAGTTTTGAGCAGAACAATTATTGCAGGACTAAACATCAGCCAGGAAAGGCTTTCCTTGCACAAGAATCCACATAGCACCAGCTAAATGAGCTGTATATGAAATTCCCTCTTGTTTTCAGCTACATGCACATATCCCACACACTAGCAAGGTAATCAGAAAAAACCTTTCATATAACTCACCTAAATTGAGCTGCTCAGACAGGCTCCTGAACCTTCTTCTGGCTATAAACAGAGAGTTCCTGCCACAGCATGCTGCCTGTAAGCACCTCTGGGAATGATGAATTGGACCAATAATTCCTTTCAGGTGCTTTAAGAGATTTAAATAGAGTTTTATTCTGCTGGCACAGAATGGGACTTGTTATGATACTACCCACAAGACAGTCTGAATAACTACCACAAGGATGCTTTTTTTTCCCTTCAGTTTTGACTGCACAAGCCAAACACTACCATTAGCAGACAAATCCACTAACTGTGAAAAGCTGGTCAATGCAATACACAAAGTTCTGAAATTATCTTTTCCTTTGGTCTTCGTAAGAAGTGTTCTACCTTATGTTACCCTTCTGGGACAGATAACAGACATTTGAAACCAAAAATCTCCATAATAAAAGCATTTAAAGGCCTAGGCTTGCTACAAAAATCCATATTCATCTAACAAGACAGCACAATAAAACTAGCCAGCTAAAAAAGTTTGTTGAATACTCGAACACGCAGTAAGAAAAACAGAAGAATCAAGAATTGTCCTGCACTATTCTGGATACCAAGGATTAACAACCCATACATGGTCTAAATAATAGAGGATTTCAAAACCAGAAAGTAACCCCAAAGGAACACCAGGACAGGAACACCACCTCTAGTACCCCTTACATACATAGTGGGTAACAGCATTTAGCAGCTGTTTCCAACTAAGCCTCAATTGTTCTTTACTGATATGCAGAATGTATCAGAGTTTTCAATTAGTTTAAATTCACCTCCAACTTTTTTTTTTTTTTTTTAACTTACAACCATCTATCTGCTTAATCATGAAACAGCTATAGTAGGAAATTGGACGTGGAGTTGAAAATTTATTCCACTTACAAATTTCTTGCTATGTAATTTGCCAGCTTTATACTTCCCCTGCTGTAGTGTTTCTACCACATTTAACAAGGAGTTGACAGAAATTTCAGAGCATCTGCATTTGTTCAACCACCTACAAAGCCCCAACTCCTCTTGTTGTTTACCCATAAGTCTTTTTTTTCTTTTTCCACCCCCTGTGCTACTGTCCCTTCACTTTGCTGACAAAAGATGTTGGCAACAAGGGGCTACCTGGCTATGGAACATGATCAGCTTCAAACACAGGTAACAACAAATCACACACAGCACAGTTTCTGTAACTGGGGTTAATCTTCAGCCCCAAAACCAAGTCAGTGTTGAGGTCAGGAACATTTGGGTTTGCCTGTAAGCATGAAAGAGAACCATGTTTATGAACCAGGATCACCTGGAACAGTAAGGATGATGGAAGGTGTGCTGGATGGGGTGGCAGGGGCAGAACTGGCAGGATCAGAAATTACCAGAGCAGGGACTGCTGGGGTTCACCATTGCTGAGTACAATCAGAGCAGGCTTAACTCAGGCAGAAAGGGACAGAATTTCAGAAACACAGCAGAAGACTCACTGCCTGGGCACTGAGATTGAACCATTCTGCAAAGAGCAGCAATAACTTAAAGGCAGCAGCTGAATACAAAGTTTTCAGAGTGCACACTTTAAAGATTCTGATTTCTTCCTAGCCTGCCTTTCCACCCTTCCCCCTTTCTCCTTCCACACAGAAAGCCCTGCAGATAGATAAAATAGTCTGTGCTATTTCTAGTCAAGGTTAGCAAAGTCCTTTTTTTGTATTTTTGCCTTTAAATAATAACTTTTAAAAATCATTGTTACCCTTACATGGATGGTCTTTCTCAATACAAAGCCATGCTTGTAAATCACCATCCTGTTTATAGGTACAACTCTGGCAGCTGAAACAAAAAACCAAAAAACACAAAACCAAACAACCAAACAAAAATGTTTCTTATGGAAGAATGTATTTTCCTGGCAAGGCCGTGGTTGGTGCATGTCCTTTACTGTTACCTTGGCACATGGGAAAATTATTCCTGGATCATTTCTGTTTTTTCTTTTAAGTTCATTTAATTGTGAAATTCTTTAAATCATGTTTCCCATCTGGACTGTTCCAGGCTTTTCCAGGACATTTGTAAATGCTTTCATTTCCCCTCAGTGAGTACAGCCATCTTTTTTAAGTGTAGCCTTTTCCCTACAAGCAGGCACCACTTGCTGAGCTTTCATACCCAGAGACTGTAACATGCAGTAGAAAATGTGCAAAGCTAGTGCAGGATGAGTAAAAGCTCTTAAGTGTATGTTGCTCATTAATTAGTCAACACAGTCTCCAGCTGCCTCTCTCATTCAAGGCTGTTTTTCTTTGCTTTTCCTTTTTTTCCACCCCCACTCCCACTCCTGGGAAAACCAGTTCCATATATGCAGCTTGCTTTAAAGAGATTTCTGCTGTGTCTCTGATATCACCTATATCTAGTGCTCCATATAAAACCAGAGAGCACATGCTGACTCCGCTGACTCCTTTTCCTTGGAATCATTTGTAATGTTTTTACTCTTTTTTTTCTTTTTTTTTTTTCT